>JAZKJV010004408.1:0-69285 GCA_037367405.1 Ottelia alismoides
TCAGCTTAATTGGCTTGATAAATGGATTAAGTGCACCATTTTACTTCCTAATTTGATTGGACAATAATTAAAAATTATAGAAATTGGAATTTAACTTTATTTATCATTTAATTCCTGAATATGTGTGTTCCGTGGAGCTTAAATTGAACATGTTGTGAAATGTGATGTATACTTGATCTACGCCATTTCATGCTCTTAATTCTTGGTAAATTTTGGATCAAAAACTTTTTAGACCTTTGTTGATTGAGAATTTCAGGAGCTTAATTGAATCAAAACATCTTGTCACTTAGGACCATTTGGTGTGCTTGTTTTGATTTGCACTCTGTAACATCTTTTAAATTGCATAAAAATCACCAAAAATCTCATTCATACATTTTGTGTGCATTGCAACCAGGCTCAACCTAGAAAGTCACAGCTTGATCACCATTATTGAACCTTAATAAAAAAACTCTTAATTCGTCGCATTCATGTGTTCGACCCCGGAATTCAAGAAGAGACACTCCTCGTGGAGATCCTCCTCTCAATTTCACATGATTTGTTGAGTGGCGTGCTACAACGAGTACGAATTAACAAAAGTGAACAATGAGTTATCAATCTAATGAACAACTTCTAATCTCGCAATTCGAAAAATTGAGAACATTGAAGTATTTTCATACAAATGACCTATAAAAGTTAAATAAATAATCACACCATTAAATTATGAGTTAAATAAGAAAAGAGAAATTTCTGCATTGAATCAGACTTAGATCCAGATCTAATGAATAACTACTAATCTCATGATTTTAGAGGTGATAATTCATGATTACAAATACCAATCATATTCTAACTTAATCCTTTAGGAATACTCTACTCAATAATTATCACTATTGATCGAATTATTGACAAAAGACATAGATCTATACAGTCAATCAAAGAAAGGATTGAGAAGGGATGAGGAATCAAGTTGGTGATGGTGATTTTAGTGAGGACTTATAATTTAGAGTGTTAGTCATGGTGACCCTTACACCTGACTTTGCGAGGGTGCGGTGACCATCAACTAGGCGGGAGATAGGAAGCCCAATAAGGACAGTGACCGCTTAGTGTGGGGGTCTAGGATCCTAGTTTTTTCCTCATTTTTCACGAGTGCTCGCAATTTTATGTCTCTTTGGGATCTAGAGGTTTTCTTTTAAACCAGTTTTGTTGACCTTGTATTCTTTAGGGTGCCTAGACTATAGGACCCTTGGTTTTGATTTTATTTACGAGATCGTTTGCTCATATTAGTCGAGCTAATTTTTGAGATTGACTTGTTCCAGAAAGTCTCTCCCCCATCTCAAGGGCATAGTTTTGGAGTAGGCCTAGTCCTCCCCTGGACCGCACTTCCACTAGGTAGGAAAGATGGAAGGATCTCTTCGGAGGCATCCTTACCTCTAGTTTTGGTTACTATTCTTGCGAGTTGGTTACAGTTGAGCTTGTTACTGTTGAGCTTCGTTACAGTTGAGTTGGCTTACAATTGATCTTGGTTACAGTTGAGTTGGTTACAATTGAGCTTGGTTATAGTTGAGTTGGTTATGGTTGAACTTGGAGTTGAGCTTGGTTTCCTTTGAGCTAGTTATTTTTCCGTTAGTAGGTCCTGACGAAGAGAAAATATTATATTAGGAAAATCATCCTTATCAGACTAAGAGATATTGCCACAATTATCAGAGAATCTAGTGGACGTGTTGGGACTTAGTTAGGATGCATTTTACCCCACCGCATGCCTGTAGAGCCCCCCAACACTAAGGCATTCTACACACCTTAGATTCATAATTTGAGGTCTCAATCAAAACCGAGATCACAAACTATCTATTGAGCTTGAGAATTTACCAAAAAAAGAATCAGAACACGAGACACATCATCTACACTAACTAAGATCTATCCATATGACTCATAAACATCAAAAAGAGATATGGATCATCTCGATCATAATAAGCATTTATAAATCAAAGCATTTGAAATAGGTCAGGGAAGAATGAGAATCTTTTATGGTTATATGCTGGAAACTATGGTTGTTAGATGGAGCTAGTTGATGTGTTGGGAACTTAATTAGGATGCATTACACTCCACCACATGCCTATGGATGCCCCCAACCCTAAGGCATTCTTCACGCCTTAGAGTCATAGTGTGAAGTCACACTCAGACCAAGAGCATATACTATTCACTAAGCTTAAGAGATTAGATAAAGAGAAAGATCAGAATAGAGACTCATCATCCACATTACCAAGATCAATCAAACATGAATTATAATTAAAAAAGGTGATAGCTTAAACATGACTCACATAATCGATATGTGAAATGTTAAATATAGGTAATTGAGTTAGGATGAGCAATGCAAGGAATTCACATACAGAACAACTTGAAAACTAATTTTCATGCAAGTAATTCTTTAAATTTAATTGTCAAACCCTATCTACTTACTTTCTTTTGGAGACACTGAACTAACCGTTATTTTTAATTGACCAGATTGTAATCAACTTTTGTTGATATTTTTTTCTCCCTAATACATGGATTACATAATAAGTACTTGCATTGTTGGAGTATGACTAATGTACCCGAGCTTCGACACTTACTCTTGTCAGGTACACATGTTATAGTTTATGTTCATGATAATATTAATGCTTTTTTCTCTGTTGTTACATTTTGGGATACATGTACATAATATTAATGCTTTTATTTTGTTACATGTAAATTTATATGGAAATTAAAGCTATATAAATTGGTGACACAATGTAGGTTCCATGGCTTGTTAGTTAAATGTGAATGTCATTTGAAACACCAATTTTTTTCTCGTTTTTGTTCCCCTACTGCGATCTCTAACAAATATAATAATACGAGTGATGTGTAAACATGTAACCCTGATCTATACACGTCAAAATTATGGTATTAGAGCCATGGTACCCTGTGCATACATTTGTAGTCTTGTAATTTGATCGCATTAAGTTCTCGAATTGCTGCAGTCTTTCGAATTGTCGCGAGTCCGAAATACATTCAAAATTAAAGACCACGGATGTCACCATTTGCAACTAATTTCCATATCATGTCCTGAGAAGGGAAAAGCATAGCTAGAGTTATCCACGAACACAAACTATCGTAATTGATAATATTGATTCTTGCACAGAACTATGGCATATAGAGCTGACTTTTCTATGTTTTAATTGATTGTGAAGTGATGAATGTGCTTCACGATTTCTAACTTTAGTGGGAAGAGTTGTAGAGGTCCTAGAGCCTCTCTGTGACATCCATGGACTAGGTGGCCTGTTTTTCATCATGAGACTAAAAGTCGGAGGGTTAACAATGTTCATTGGTGGTCACGGGAAGATTGCAAATTGTCTACTACTACAGCTCAATGATTTTTACTTGATTTTGGGCATGGATTCATCGTCAGCTCATCATACTATGGTTAATTGCTTCAGGAAGATGGTTGTCTTCAGAATTCCATACTTACTCGAGTATACCTTTGAAGGTACATTACATGACTCCAAGATGGAGTACATTTCAGTGTTTAGATCTCAGAGTCCGGTTGACTGGGGATATGACATGTTTTTGGCATTTGTTCGAGATACATCTAAAGGAGAACCAATGGCTCGAGACATCAGGGTAGTGTTAGATTACCCTGATGTGATTCTTGATGATTTATCAGGTTTATTGCCTAAAAGAGAGAGAGAGAGAGAGAGAGAGAGAGAGATTGAGTTCGATATCACATTATTACCAAATCTAAAGCCGTTCTCGATGGCTCCTAATCACATGGCACTAGCTGAGTTAACAGAACTGAAGGTGCAGTTATAGGAGTTACTTGACATAGGTTTTGTGAGGCCGAGCACTTCATCTTGGGATGCTCCTGTTATTTTTGTCAGAAAGATGGATGGATCAAGTTATGCATTGATTACAGACAGTTAGACGAGGGAACAGTGGAGAACCATTATCCTATGCCACGCATCGATGACTTGTTCGATCAACTACATGGATTTTCGATGTTTTCAAATATCAGTCTTCTATTTGGATACCATTAACTGAGGATTAGAGAGTCAGATATTCCAAAGACATCAATCAAGACTCGATATGCGCACTACAAGTTCATTGTGATGTCATCTGGACTCATAAATGCCCATGCAATATTCATGGACTTGATGAACATGATTTTCTGTTCATACTTGGACAAGTTTTTGGTTGTGTATTATTTATGTACTCTCGAGATGAACATAATCACGTAAAAGATCTAAAGATATTCCTCAACACACTTCAAGAGCATAAGTTGTATGATAAGTTGAGAAAATGTGAATTTTGATTATCCCATGTCTCATTCCTTGGGTATGTCATTTCTGGAGCAGTATCACAGTTGACCCTGCAAAGATTGAGGCAGTCATGACTTGGCAGCGACCTAAGATATTTACTCAGATTCGGAGCTTCCTTGGACGAATGTGCTATTACATATGCTTCATCAGTGATTTTTCCTGAATTGTTCTTGCCTTGACACAATTGACACAGAAGGGAGTTCCTTTCATTTGGGATGATTCATGCAAACATGCCTTCAGGACACTGAAGGAAAGATTCACGATTGCACCTATTCTTGCACTTCCTTCAGGCACTCGGTATTATAGAGTACATACAACTGCTTCAAGTGAAGGTTTAGGAGATATTTAATGTAGTACGTGATTTCTTATGCATCACATCTATTGAGGCTGCACGAGCGAAATTACTCCATCCATGACTTGGATTTGGTAGCAGTTGTCTTCGCCTTAAAGATCTGGTGCAACTATCTCTATGCGGTGAATTTTGGGATCTTCACATATCACAATAGCCTTAAGTACATCTTGGATCAGAAGGAGCTGAACATAAGAATGCATGTGGCTTGAGCTACTGAAGAATTACTGCATGATCTCTTATTATCCCGGTAAGGGAAATGTAGTGATAGATGTGCTAAGCAGAAGAGCTCATGAAGAGGGTGTGGAAAACTGGTAATACATGTGATATTGATGAATCTCATATTCATCATGCTAAAAGCCACAAATTAAACCCCTGTCTTACTTAATCCAATAAAAATAACCATTAATTCTCCATTTTTATCTTATAATATATTGTGTATAATTAACCTTAATTAATTGTATTTAATTTCCCTTATTTTCTTGTAATTATTTTATCATCAAAACTCCCTAAAATTTAGGTAGAGTAATTGTCCATAATTCACTGACCATTAAAAAGACAAGAAAATGCAAAAACATCACAAAACCAGAAGGCCGGTATTTTATTCCCCTTAAAAATACCCAAAAAATATTGTTTGTACAAATGACCTCTTTTGGCTTTTTGCCCAACATGAAACTTGTAGATCTTGTCGAGACGAGCAACTTTCGTGTTTTGGCTTTTTCCTAATTTTGTCTCTAACTATTTCTTTCATATTTTTCTTTGTATTTATATTCCTGAATTTTCTGATTGGGCCACGTGGCGCTCTCTGGAGCCACCACGTGGCCCCCTCTTCTCTTGCCACCTGGCTCTTTCCTGGGCCGGTCCGATCTCACTTCCCCTACCTCCATCTCCGCCCCCCAACCTCGCCTCGCTCCTAGCCCTCAGATCCAACTTCCAGATAAGATCTCGACCGCTACATCATGCCTAATTGTCAGCCATCCGATCTACCTTTCATCCAATGCTCCTCCTCGCGCCATGTCGCTCTTCAACATCCGTCGTTCGATCGCATCTTATCTTACGCCTTTCAAGCCTACACGTCATACCAACCTTGCACACTGTTGGATCTTCCCCGGCTTCCAATCTCCACCACTCGTCAGCGTCTAACTTCCAACCGTTCGATCTATCCCTGGATCTGATCGCAGTCGACCGCCCACGCCTTCATCCAAGCCGTTGGATCGCTAGATCCAACGACTGTGGTTCATCATCATCCTCCAGCCCAACCGTTATCCTCTCCGACGCATCTCCCCCTTCCAATTTTGGAAGACACCACAGGCCGCCCCCTCTGCATCGAAACGCTCCGCCACATAGCCCACTCCTCCGCCTCCTTCGCGTAACCCCCACCCCTCCCCACCATCACTCCCACGCCATTAAACCTCCATTCCAAAACACCTCACCATCTCGCAACCTCCGACCACCTCCTCCTATAAAACTACCTTCTACGCCACCGTCAATTCGGGTCCACCATTCATTGGGTGTCCCCTAGCTTCACCCTCCTCCGGTGACAACATAGGAGGTGCTTGATTGGCAAAAATGGGTCTCCTACCCAGGTGTTGACCCACGACCGCCATGGTCGTGCTGCGGGCGCAAACACGCTCCGTCGAGCTCCGAGGAGCCAACTGACCTCGTCGGGCGACGACCCGAGGCTCATGGAGCCTCATCCCAAGCTGTAGCCTTCACGGATCCCCCTCTCCGACGAGGTCCTCATCCCCTTCTTTTTCGCTAATCTTCTCCGATTTATATCTCCGCCTGCCATCATCGTCACCCTTATCTGATCCACCCACAATCTTCACAACTCCATCCTCATCTTTGTGTCACCCTTCACCATCACCATTCCCTTCTCCACATCCCCGTCACTCTCCGCCACCTCCTCCTCTGTTCCGCTAGAGGAGGAGCTCTTTGTCCCCCGCTCCGACCACATCCTTGGGACTCCATTTCACTCACTTAGCACGCACCACATGCTTCAGCCTTGACTAATTCATGCAGGATCTTGATTTGCTGGAGATGGCGTCGGAGCTCCTTCAAGCAATTATCTTCCGACGAGGCTCCTTCAATTACCCCCTCCGACCAGCTTTGGAGCCTCGCCACACCTCCAAGAGCTTCGCCAACCTATCAGCTGCCTACGCCAAACCTCAGATGTAGACATGATGCGCGGAGGAGCAACCTGCAGGTCGCCGGAACCCCGCCTTCTCCGGTGGCCCGCGGCGGAGGACGAAGAACAGTTGCCGTCCGATCATCTGGATCGGACGGCTCAGATGAAGACACGTGGCAGCCCAGACCTCCAGACGACCCGATAGGCTCGGGTCCCACTGACCCTCGCCCCGAGCCACCGGAAGATGCAACGTTGCCCGACCCAGGGCCACCTCCCGAGCCTAGGCGCCTCACATGCACCGCACGTGAGGTCCTGGTAAATTTGCATGAAAGACCCCAGACCTTTCGTTATTTACAAATTGGTCCCCAGGCACGTGCATGTCTGGGTAAATTATAGGAAGGTCCTCAATGATTTGGAGATTTGCAAAAAGGTCCATGCGTGCAATGGAAAAATCATACTAGGACCCAGGCGGTTTTTGGTATTTACATTTAGGTCCCTTCAGGGACCTAAATGTAATAATTATCCTTTTTATTTCTTGCATTTTTATTACAATTATGCCCATGCATTGTTTTTAGCATAACTCGAGCATCGTAGGTACAAATTGCATGATTTTAGTGTCGTTTTGATCCTTGTTTCCTCTTCTACATCATAGCATGTTTAATTCTCTCATCTGCCACTGTTTTAAATGAAGTGAATTTTTTGTGATAGATGATGACCATGCCCTCTTTGTTAGTGCTCTGATTTGATGACTATTTTTAATGCTGGGATTAAAATGACTCTGATTTCAATTTCTATTATGTTGCTCATATTTTTAGGGTATGTTTGTAAACTTTTATCTGCATATAAGTTCTCTTGCATTTTTATCATGCATCCTTTATATTCGCATTAAAATAAACTAAAAATTGCATACATCTTAGTATTGCATTGTAATTAGCAAGCGCATCTTGCAGACCTGAAATGAGAATTTATTCACACATGTGCTTCACGAATCAAAATTCGATAAATAGACTAAGTAGTTGTGTCCTTGTGTTCGACCTTGGTAGACTTGCCAAGTATAAATACTCCACAACATTCAAAGATTGTGGTTTTTGACGAACCAAATTTGCCTCCTATACTACGACAATTTTAGATTATTAAAGAGGCAAATTGACGTTCATCAGATATATGCACGCAGTTTTAACTGATTGGCATTCTCAGGGGAGTGCATCCATATCTCCTATTGTGGCTTCGCAATTCAGTAGTCATTGGGATCACATAGTAGAAGGATAGATGAAAAATTCTTGAATTCAGGACATATACACGCGTGTCATCAAGGACGAAGATGGTGATTTTATGGTGACTAATTCCATTTTGTGAAAGACCGATCGAGTTGTTGTGCCTAATGATGAGCAGTTGCATAGAAATATTCTTGATGAGGCACACAGTTCACGATTGTCTATCCATCCTAGCAGCACGGATACGTACTGGGATCTGCACCAACATTTCTAGTGGGAAAGGATGAAGCGATATGGGGCACATCATGTTAGCAGATGCTTGACCAGTTAGATGGCCAAGGTCGAGCATAGAATACCACCAGGCTTATTACAGTCTCTCCCCATTCCCAAGTAGAAGTAGGAGAGTACTTATATGGATTTTATCATTGGACTGCCGAGGAGACCATGTGGCCATGATGTTATTGGGTCATTATTGATAGAATACCACCAGGCTTATTACAGTCTCTCCCCATTCCCAAGTAGAAGTAGGAGAGTACTTATATGGATTTTATCATTGGACTGCCGAGGAGACCATGTGGCCATGAGCTACACTCCATCTAGGTTGGATAGATTGTAGGAGCAGAACATTATTAGGCATCATGATATACCACATGAGGTAGTGTCTGATAAAGACTCGATGTTCACATCTCACTACCGGTACCAGTTCATGTCAGGACTACAGACAGAGCTAAATATGAGTTCTGTGTACCATCCATTAACCGACGGATAGAGCGAGCGCATTATTTAGACACATGAGGATTTGCTATGTACATGTACTATAGAGTGGAAAGAGTCTTGGAAGGGCCATCTCTCGTTGGTAGAATTCCCATACAACAACAACCAACACTCCAGTATTGGTATGGAACCATTGAAAGTCTTATACGGGCGGAGATGCCTCACATCTCTCAGTTGACGTGAGGTAGGTGAACACACTCTTTACTCCATATATATCTTGGAGGAGACTGTGAGAACTATTGCCTTGTGAGGCAAAAGCTTCTGATGAAATAGAGCCACCAGAAAAGCTATGCAGATCGTGGGAGAAGAGATTTGGGGTTTCAGATAATCCGAACATCTTCTCTTAATCCACTCAAAATGTAACTTATCAATTTCAACTTAATCGTACATGTTGGTGAAATTCATGTAAACATAGGTAGGAGATTGGGTGTTCCTATGAGTATCTCCCATGAAGGGAGTACAAAGATTTGGTGTTTATGGCAAGTTGACGCCATGATATGTTGGACCATATGAGTTTATTAGTCGTCTTGGGAAGGTGACCTACAGAGTATCCCTTCCTCCACACCTATCAACCATACATGATGTCTTTCTCATATCCAACTAGAGGAAGTACATGCATGACCTTCGACACGTCATCAACTACGTGAATCTTGACATGGAGCCTTATTTGATATATGAGGGAAGGCTAGTGCAGGTACACGATAGTGTTGTGAAGAAGCTTTCTAGCATGAAGATTCCCTTAGTCAAGGTACTATGGCACCGATATGGTGTCGAAGATGCAACATGGGGAACTGAGATAGACATGCATGCATGATACCCTCAACTCTTTTCATGTCATCATCAAAGCAATCCCATTTAATTATATACATGTTGAAAGAACATGGCTTGTTTTTCCCTTGAGGTCTTTATGTGTTCAAAATACTTTTACATTTTTGTGGCAAACTAAAGCTCAAATAAAACATTAGTAACCTTGGACCGACCCTCGAGGATGAAACTCCAATTGAGGTTTTTATATTTGGGACATCTGGATTTGAATAAACCGAACTTGACCTGATTAAGACTCAGTAAGATCATTTAATATTAAATTAATTTCGAATAAACTCAGATCGATCTATAAATAGTAGATCGAAGCTCGTTTGGTTGTAATCGATCAAAAGTTGATGGCATCGTAATGCGTGTCATCAGAAAAAGTCACGACGCGAAATCTACACCGAAAAACAAACTAAGATCACTATAAAATCTTACTCGACCAAATAAGACCAATGGAATCAACTATTCATCGATCGAAGATTGTTTGATAATTTAAAATCACAAAATTTAGTCGCAAACCAAGATCATATTTCAGAAATTTTGAGAATTCATCTTCGATCCAATGTATATGGATATTATACTCATTTTGACCGACATACAGAGATGATCAAAACGAGCTATTGTATATCGATATCCGAGACTAGACGTACGAATGTGGATGACTTTGGTATACTAGATAAGAGAGAGAAAGGTTTAAAAAATAAATAAAGTGAAATTTATTTAATTCCAGCAGCCCACTGATGTTCCTTCACTTGGCCCAAAGTACTCTCCATTTGGCAATCAAAGACACTCCTCCTCCCCTTATTTATAACTACCTCTTCTCAGTAAATTTCCCAACAAGAAACCCATTTTTCTCTTCTAAATCCCAGTCAAAAGTAGCCCCTACCCTCTTCTACAGAGATCTTGCTGGAGTCCCCTGTAGCAATCAAAATTTCTGCTGCTCTAGAAATTCCGCTACTACTTTGTACTGCTCCTCCGATTGAAGCTCCTCCAACAGTTAAAGCTGATGCTATCTAGCAACTAAAAGCTTTTATCTTTCCTTTCAATGTCAGGGAGCTACTGCTCCTCCTTGCCAAAGTCAATTTGTTGTTGAAGCTCCTCTTTCTGCTGCTGTAAATTTCAACAACCAAAATTGATATTTTCTTCACCAAAACGTTTTTGCAACAACACCCCTTTGTTTCTCCAAATTCATGGAAATTCCAGGTAACGCTGCATGCATTTGGATCTCCAAACTTGGAGATCTGAAGATACAATCATCCCTTTCTCTTGATGCATTCCGTGCTTGATTCAAACCCATCATTTTGCTTTTGAAATTAGAAAAAAATGAGAAGTTTTAAATGGAATTTATCCAAATTTTAGATCCATTAAATAGGCTCCTGATTTACCAAGTTTTGAGGTTGAAACTTAGATAATTAGCATACAAATGGGACCTAAGATCAGACCTATAAGTGTTCTAGTTTGCATGCATAAAAGATGATAAATTGATGATGATTTGCATACATTTTTGTATAAAAATCATACCTTCACATGTTGTAGTCTGCTTGCTTAATGATAGTTTGAGGATGATTTGCATGTATAAGTCTAAATTTCATACCATCAAATATATCATAATTTTATGCTCCTAAATTGTTAAGTATTTGAGGATAAAAATTAAGTGATTAGCATGCAAAATCTAAATTCAGACCACAAATTAATCACTTATTTATGGTTAAAAATTTAAGTTAAAAATCAGACAACTGATTATACATAAATCTCATATCCAAATTGTGAATAACTGAGGATGAATTGCATGTTTCAGACCATGATATATGACAGACCATGATATATGATAGTTTTTCATGCTTGAAAGATAAGGAGTTAATGATGCTTTACATGTAGACCCAACTTCAGAACACTGTTATGATCTGATTTCATGCGAAAAATGTTAAGGAATTGAGAGTGAGTTGCATGCGATTGGAGTTTATTCAGAACATGGATAGTTATAGATTTTATACATGGAATATGATTATTTGGGGATAAATTAACATGCAAATCGAGTTATTAGACACATATTTTCATGTCAAAATATGATCTAATTTGGGGATTCTTGCTTTCAGTTTGTTGCCGCTCAAAATTCACAAGTTGGTAAAATTCAACTCCAAATTCAAATCATTTTAAAAGATCAAAATTTGAGGATTTTTTAGATGATTTGTTGATTTTAGAAAGTCACGAAATTGTTAATTTAGTCCCAATTTGAGACCCATTTCTTAAGCCCATGAATTCGTAACTTAAAAGATGAAAATTGGGGTTTTTGTATGAGATTTGCCACTGTTCAAAGTCATTAAATTGTGAAATAAGTACTTAATCCAGACCAATCCTATAACTTCTGATCTTAGAATTTAGAGGTTGAAAAGTTGCAGTTCTTAGTACATATGATGAGACAAATTTTAGATTTAAATGAGTGACACTTAATCTCATGACTAAATATGAAGAATATGAAATTTAGCATTGACATAAATTTGAATCAAGATCTAATGAACAACTTCTAATCTCACGATTCGAAAAATGAGAACATTAGGGTTTTTTCATACAAATGAGTTATAAAAGTTAGATCAATAATCAAACCACTAACTTACGAGTTAAATAAGAAAAGATGAATTTCTACATTGAATCAAAATTAGATCCATATCCAATGAATAGATGCTAATCTCATTATTTTAGAAGTGATAACTTGTGACCACAAAGATCAATCATATTCACAAATTAATCCTTTAGGTATACTTACTTACTATAGATCACTATTGTCATTTATAAAAGATCTGGATCTATATAGTCAACCACGGAAATGATTGAGAAAGGATGATGAATCGAGTAAGTTATGGTGATTTAGTGATGAATGATAATTTAGAGTGCTAGTCATGGTGACCCTTATACCTGACTGTGCAAGGGTGAGGGGACCCTCAGCTGGGTGGGAGATGGGAAGCCTAGTTAGGGTAGGGACCGCTTAGTGCGAGGGTCTAGGATCCCAATCTTTTTCTTAGTTTTTCGCGAGCACTTGCAGTTTTACGTCTCTTTGGGATCCATAGGCTTTCTTTTAGACCTGTTTCTCTCAGTTTTTCACGAGCGCTTGCAATTTTACGCCTCTTTGGGATCCATAGGTTTTCTTTTAGGCACGTTTCGATGACCCTATGTTCTTTAGGATGCCTAGGTTGGAGGAACCTCAGTTTTGATTTTTCTTTACGAGCTCATTTTCTCGTAACAACCGGGCCCATTTTTTAAGTGGCTTGTTCTGGAAAGTCTCTCCCCCGTCTCAGGAGCATAGTTTTGGAGTTGGCCTAGACCTCTCCTGGACTGCATTTCCACTGGGTGGGCGGAGAAGGGTCTCTTCGGAGGCTTCCTCATCGTTTGACTTTTGGTTATTGTTCTTACAAGTTGCATAATTGAGTTGGTTACAATTGAGCATGGTTACAATTGAATTGGTTACAATTGATCTTGGTTACAGTTGAGCTTGGTTATAGTTGAGTTGGTTGTAGTTGAGCTTTGTTACAATTGAGCTTGGTTTCCATTAAGCTAGTTATTGTTCTGCCAGTAGGTCCTGGCAAATAGAAAAATATCATATTATGAAAATCACCCAGATGCTACCATGATTGTCAAAGAAGCTAGTGGATGTGTTGGGAACTTTGGATGCATTTTACCCCACCGCATGCCTATGAAGCCCCCCCAACCTTAAGGCATTCTAGACGCTTTAGATTCATAGTATGAGGTCTCAATTAGACCAAAATCACAAACTATCCACTGAGCTTGAGAAATTTAACAAGAAAAGAATCAGAACAAGAGACACATCATCTACACTTACTAAGATCCATCCATGTGACTCATAAACATCGGAAAGAGATATGGATCATTTCGATCATAATAAGCATTTAATAAATCAAAGAATTTAAAATAGGATGGGGAAGAATGAAAATATTATACAGTTATATATTGGAAATTATGGTTGTTAGATGGAGCTAGTGGAAGTGTTGGGAACTTAGTTCGGATGCATTACACTCCAGCACATGCCTATGGAGGCTCCTCAACCCTAAGACATTCTTCATGCCTTAGAGTCATAGTGTGAGGTCACACTCATACCAAGATCACGGATTATCTAGTAAGCTTGAGGGATTAGACAAAGATCAGAACATAGACCCATCATCCACATTACCAAGATCCATCAAACATGAATTATAATTAATAAAAAGGTGATATCTTAAATATAAGTCATATAATAAATATACGAAATGGTAAATATAGGTAATTGAGGTAGGATGAGTAAGACAAGGGATTCACATACATGTTAACTTGAAAACCAATTTTCACGCAAATAGCTCTTTAAAATTAATTGTCAAATCCTATCTACTGGCTTTTTTTTTAAGCCATTGAATTACTCGTTAAATTTAATTGATTAGATTGTACTCAACTTTTGTTGATATTATTTTCTTCCTAATACTTGTATTATAGAATAAGTACATGCATCGCAATAGTATAACAACTGAACCTAAGCTTATACGGTTACTCTTGTCATGTAAACATGTTATAGTTTATGTCCAGGATAATATTAATGATTTTCTTTCTCTTATATTATAGTTTAGGTTACATGTACATAATGCAATTTCTTTTGTTATGTGTTAATTTATATGGAAACTAATGCTATAATTTGATACATTGTTGGTTATGTGGCTTGTTAGTCAAATGTGAACGTCATTTAAAACAAGAAAATTTTCCCTCGTTTTTGATGCCCTAATGCGATCTCTAGCGAACATACCGAGAGTGATGTGTAAACGAGTAATCCGGATCCGTTGGCGTCACAACATCGTCAGACAAGTATCTGGCATAAAAGTTCACAATTTCCTCCATTATGTATTGTGCACTAATTGAACATTCCACCTTATGTTATTCTGTATATCCATGTGCGAACCATGTCGTATATCCATCGACAAATCCATTTCTACACAAGTGCACTGCAATAACATTTCGTACAGATTTTTCATAAGATCGCATGTCTCTCATGGATAAATTATATTCCCATAAAGGTCAACAATCCCTTCTCCTTGGGCGTAGGAGAACCTAAGGAAGCCCTCAACACCATGTAGAATACATCTCGCATTGAACCAAAAACATCCAAACGATCATACATCCAAGTATGTGTAACATCCATCACCAACCCTATGTCATGAATTTATTTTTAGCTTAGACATGGACAAATTCTTCAAATCACACTTGCATACCCACATTCTATCATGGATCAACATATTTTACCATAGAAACCCACACTAAATATATCAACTCCAAATCCAAAAAATCTTTACGTGTAAGCCCCCCAGAAGAGATAAGTAAAGAATATTTTATTTTATTTTTTAGTTTCGCCCGCTCCCAATGATTTCGATGTAAACTTGATGTTGATATTCCTTGCATACGAGACATATTCCTTCTTAAATTTCGGTAGCATAACCACGTACCTCTCCAATATTGCCCGTAAATTATTATTTTAAAGTTTATCAACACACTTAGAAATGTATTAAGTAACCTTTAAAAGACTAACTGCATATACCAGAGAGGATTGTGGTTATGCTGTCAAAATCTAACAAAGAATAAGTCTTGTATGTGATGAATATCAACATCATGTTTACATCAAACTCACCAAGGCCATTAGCTCGGGACCCTCCGAATTAAGGAAAGTTAATATGCACTTCATAATATACACAAACCTTAAACTATACATATGCATGATTTGTACATACATGGTTACATGAGATATGTATATATTGTGACAATACGTATTAATCAGACATTTGACTCATTTGGCTGATTCACTAATTTCGTAAAAGAATCTTTATGCGCCTAATTTGTGTCTATAGTGCATAAACATTTTCCTCCCTCTTACATATATATACACATATATATACACACATACATATATATACATATACAAACATACACACACACACACACACACACACACACACACACACACACACACACACACATATATATATGTATGTCCATATTTACACACAACATACACGTACTTGCATAGCCTCCCACCCCTTCAGATCCCACCACATACTATATAAATTATTACGTACCTACATGCATATCTACATACCTATAATAATTCACATAAATAATCACATAGATTCACAATCATGCTTACATGGATGCCCCACCTACACAATTATTTGTATACCCTCCTACTTACACAATTATTTGTATGCCTCCATACACTTTTAAACATGTACACATATTTATATACACCCTTATGAACACACATGATTACCTCGAACACCCATATATATGCCCATACACCTCCATATACTCTTACTTACATTCTTACTAGCATTCCTATCCATATCCTACTACCATAGACACATGCATGCACACTCATATTCCTCACATACTTGCATACAAGTCCATTTTACCATGGATACCCACATACATAGCCTTCTACCCATATGCATACCCATACAATACAATGATAGATACCTAAAATACATACTTATATTCCTACTAGCATTCATACCCATATCTTACTGCTATAGCCATTCACCTCTTTCTTAGCCATCCGCACACATACATTTACATACTTAAAGGTGTACCTATACACCTCATACAAAAAATACATGCTTACATACCAATATATCCCATGCTTTTAATAACCACCCACCTTACCACAGTTCTCCATATATCCTTACATCCATATTTGCATATCCCTATGCCTCATATACTTACTTACATATCATACACACACATTTACCCATGATCGAGTGAATGGAATTTATTTTATTTTTTTGTTGTATTTAACAGGTTGTTTAATTATCTTATCTTAAGAATTTTATAAGATGTTAAACTATACGAGCGAACGACACTGCTTGAATGTAACAACACCAGATATAATCGAGTTTCAATATAGGTCAATTCGGTATTTTATCCTAACCTATCCTGCTACCCATGTACTTGAAAAAAACATCAAAAGTCGCACGGTGTCGTGAGGGGCATTTCTTAGCTTGTAAATCTAAGATCCCAACAATTATGAAAAATAAAAAATATAACACATGATAGGAGCATCAATTCCCAAAATATGTTGCATGCGTCTTCCATTGTACAGGGCCATATTTGACCTAGTATGGAAGGATGCACGTATGTGAATGAGATTTTGTACAATTACATGCAATACCCTAAAATGCATTCTATATGATAGGAAAATATAACATATAAATAATAGATATTTAATATGATAATGAATTATTATCACATCACAATGGCATTCACATAATACATTGGGATTGAATAAACACATACATGTACAAGTATTACACAACAAGACTACTTAATTTTTAAAAATAAATATGATGATATACAAATTATCTCAAAGCACAAATATTGAGACGCTCACACAAACACACCAACATACACATCCACTTTAAACACACACACACACACACACACCAACACATACACCAACATACACTCATGCGTGCGCTCGCGCGCGCGCACACACACATACATGTGCATACACACGCTCTCTCTCCCTCTCTAACATTTTGGTCTTAAAAACCCTAGTAAATGCATGTAAATACCCTTATTTTGCATAAATTAACACTCTTTCTTTGTTCTATACATATTGTATAAAATGATTGTTTTTAATACCAAAGTTAAAGAATAAAGAAAATAAAATAAGAAGAATAAAATACCAAAGATATTTTATGATCCTAGACCCTGAGACTTAGGAATCTTAATGACTAGGCTGACAAGGAATAAAGTAGGGGGAGATAAGGGACATTTATACAATAAGGATCCCTTTTATTTCTTTATTTTTTATTCATTTTGGGACCTATTTTATTTTCCTCTTTTTACGCCTCAAATAAAGAAACTTTGTAAATGAAATTGCGGATGATAAAATATAAAAAATACAACATTTATTTCATATAAAAATAATATACAATGTAAAAGATATACTCTAAATAAGATCCTAAATCCCAACTTCTCAAACCCATATCTCTCAAATAAAAATCAAGATATATCAAAATAACCTTTAATTGTATATAATTTTTAATAAGCTATTTAATGAAGGTGGTTATGTACTTTCTGGAATTAAGGTGTGAATGTTAGGTTTTGGACCCCTATTATACAATATACCTGATTAAAATAATCATTTTATTCATTTCATATTATTTTTATAATTATATAATTTTGTAATTTTATAAATATTACTTACTATATATGTACATATTAAAACTAGAATAAAACAATAAATAAATTATTCAAATAAAATAAAATACAGAAATATATAGATGAATATACAATAAATATAGCTATATAATAAATATACCTATTTATTTAAATACATACATTATATCAGAAAAATATAACAAAAATATATTCGAGTATATAAAAATGAGCTATAATTATGTAAAATAATAAAAGAAAATAGTTGAATCAAAAGTACAAAATAAAATAAAAATTCCTAACACATAGATAAATATACTTATAATTAACCCCAAAAAAATAACTTGTAATCAAACACCGCTAAAAAAATAAGTAAAATCATAATAAAATACTTTATAAAATAATAAATATTTTTGTTTTATACTTAAAATTAATATAATCATTTCATAATTATTATCGAATTTATAAATAATTTAGGCTAGGTTTTTCCTGGTTGGTCCACGTGGACCAACCAGGTTGAGTTTGGAGTTGACCAGCGGTCAACTCCTATGACTCCCCCATGCGCATATGACACCTATTGTTTAACCTCGATTTCTCCTCTTTTTGGAGCTCAATCCTTTCACCAGTACTCTTCGATCCCTTTATGACTTTTTCTCCTCGTTCCTTGGTGATTCACGCCCATGTGTCACCTTGAGGATAGATCGGTCGACCACCTTGTATAAACCCCATACTTGACTTCCTTCCCAGTTTTGAACCCTTTCTGCCATGTTTTGGTGCCTCGCCCGTGAGCTCTGGATTGATGTCAGTGACAGGGATATACCTAACTCCTCGAGGGTGGCCTAAGGCAGGTGTTTGGTTGTTCCACCCACTTCGGCGGAGCTCCACCGTCGAGGTTCATGCTTCATGGTTTTCCAGACATTTTCAGGTACTTTTCCTTTTTCTTTTTAGCTTAGTTTTTATCATATGTTTCATTCCCCACATTTTTTATCTTCTATTAGCATGTTTTAGTTTTAACCTCACCATTCATAGTTCATCGGAGCTCGTGCTCCACCCGTTGAACGACCTGCAAAACCACCTCACATCGCTTTCCAACGCCTCCTCTACCCTTGATGCACCTCCACTCCCCTTGACGCTGTCCGGATTAATCGATCGCTCCTTCCTTCTCCGCCGCTCATCAGAGGGAGTCCATCCACCTCACCTCTCACCCATTCCACACCAGAAGCTCCATGGAGCTTCAATTTTTGCTCGTTAATCATTTCCTACAAAAAGAACCAACAAGGAGGACAACTTTGACCGTCATCGAGGCAGGAAGTTCCCTTCAGGCCTTGGTGCTCCGCCCAATCACTCTGACCTTCCCCACACCATTTTAAGCCACCTGGAGGATTCAACAGAGTTGCAGGAGCTAATTACGACTGTCGGAGGAGCCCTAGGTGTTCGGAGACTTGAGCTTTGGTCGATACAAATTCGCCAAGCTCAAGTATTTGAGCATTCATTCAGATCTACCCAGCGCCATTAGATCTATCCCTGATCTTCTAGAGAAGCAGCTACCGTCAGATCGTACCGTGATTCAACCGTCCCATCTAGATCTGGGATCTTATCCAAGTGGTTCGATGCGAAGGGGCATCTCGGCGTAGGAGTGCGACACGTGGCAAGTGGCTCTCATCCAACCGTACACCTCCGCTTAAGTTGGGTATTTTGCATCTTATACCCAACGCATTTTTACATATTATAATTAGTCCAAAAACACTCATATATTGTTTAGAATATTTTGTAATATTTGCAAGAAAACTCCCAGAACTATATTTATTCGCATTCCAGTCCATTCCATGTCACCTCGTGTGCGGGTGCACGTGAGTGATGAAACTCGATTTCATCATCTTTATTTCCAATTATTAACCCCCTTGCTTAAGCTATTTATCAATAAAACCCAGATAATGTCCTGTAATTAACAGAGTCTCAAATAAATTAAAAACCACAAAAAATGGCAAAACAAAAATCTGGGGTATTTTTAACCATAAAAATACCTTCAAAAATATTTGGTGTCTACAGATGACTTCCTCTCCACTTTTGGTCAACATGAAACTTGTAGATCTCATCAAGATCTACAACTTTCATGTTTTGAGTTTTCTCAAATTCGGCCTCCTAACCCCTCAAAAATCAACTTGTCTCTTCTAATAATCTGATTGGGCCACGTGGCCCGTTCTGGGTGAGCCACGCGGCCCGCTTCCCTTGCTTCAGCCACTCGTGCCTCTGGCCGTTGGATTTCTCTTTGAATCCAACGGCCCGGCGCTTTCCACGTCCTCCTCTTCTTCCTAGCCATCGGATCTTCATCGCCTGTGATCTGATCCGCCCATTCGCTCCTTAACCATATCGCACCACGTGTCGCCTCTTGCACCACACGATCGAGCCTCCAGCTCGCCATCACCGCTGTTCATTCCCGCTTCTTCTCCAACTGCTCGATCGACCCTAGCTTCTCATCTAAGTCGTTCGCCTGCGCCGCATATCCAGCTCTCCACGTGGCACGTTGTGAGTCACCCGATACCGCTACCATCTTTTCGATCTGGGCCGCTGCTTCCCACATTGACCTCAACCCTTCGATCACCAACCCTAAGGCCATCACCACCGTTCGCTCGTGCTTCTCTTCCAGAGCGACACGTGACACATCATCAACCCTTCGATCCCATCACCTTCGATCTGATCCAAACTGTCCCAACGTGCCCTCACCAAGATTGTTGGATCTCACGATCCAACGGTCTGGACCTCGTCTTCCTCCTCCCGCAAACTCCGCCTGAGCCCCGCGCCTTGCAGACCTCCTCCACCCTTCTAATTTTAGCCGCTTCACCCTACCACCTCTCCTCTCTCTAACCACCCCACGACCAAACCCATTCACCCACCATCCTCGCGACACCTTCGTCAACCCACGAACCCCTCTCCTTCGCCCCATACGAGTCCTCGAAACCCACGTCTCCATCACCAGAACTGCCGACTCGCCATTTAAAAACCCCGCCTCCTCCACCTATTTCCGTCGTCCATCAACCAAGGGGCGGAGGCCCAGCCCTCCATCTCCTCCCTGTGACAGGGGGAGGAGCTCGGATCGAGTGCAACGACCTTTTTCCTCGATGAGACCCGCCGCCGATAATGGTGGCGATGCGGTGTCTCCAGCCCTGCTCGAGCTCCGAGGACTTGCCGACCTCGACGTGCGACGACCCCGAGCACCACCCTGATGCTCAGCCCAGGCACCCGCTCCGCAAAACCTCAAGTAAGACCTCCCGATCCCCCTTTGTAATTTTCCTCGATTTCTCTAAATTTATCAGGCCACCTCAAATGCTCTCGACCTCCACAGTCACCCTCCCGAGCTCCACCGCACACCCTTTACCTCCGCTGAACTCTCCAATCACCTTCCTCCTCTGTCAAGACCTCTCCCATCCCAAGCTTTCTCCTCCGCCGGAGGCGGAGGAGAACCCACCAGGGGCTCCGCTTCCTCGCCTTCGCCAAGCCCTCCGTCCACCCCATCTCGCACGCATGCCTCGATTTCCATTTAACCCCTTTTGCAGGTCAACCATCATCATTGACCGGACCTCGGACGGAGCTAGGTTCTAGAGCTCCGCCTCCGGCGATCAAGCGTTGGCATCACACTCCAGATGCTCCTGTAGCTTCTTCGACCTCGAAACTTCATCGCCAGATCTTCAGCATCCTCCCCCAAGTATCACCGAACACGGCGAGGTGCGGAGGAGCTCCAGGCCTCACACCGGAGCTCCAATCGCGCCGCCACCCATCAGAGGAGGAGAAGACACAGATGCCGTTGGATCTCTCCCCACGGCGGAGATCCAACGGCCCTGAGCAGCCACGTCGCCTTCCCGGAGCGCGGAGGCTCGGTGGGATCGAGCCTCGCCTGAGGCAACCTCAAGCCGCCACGTGGCCTGAGCCACCTGCTACGGCCACACGAAGCAGCGCCGAACCTCACCCCCACCCGAGCCTGAGCTCACGTGCCTCACGCACGTGGGTTCTGGGCTTTTTGCATCGGCACCCTCGCACCTTCCGCATATTACATCCAGGTCATGATACCACGTGGCAGTCCCCGAGACTACCTCGAGCCTCATCGACACCAAGCCTGGAGGCTCATGTATTCCGAGCCAACCCGAAGCAGCAACGAGCCTCTGCCGAGCCCGAGCCGCCCTCCGAGCCTGGATGGCGCGTACATAGCACGTGCCATCTGGGTAATTTACGTAGAAGCCCCGTCGACTTCTCCAAATAGCAAACGGGTCCTGATGACACATGCAGACCACGTGCGCAGGGGGAAATTTGCATTGAAACCCTCGTGGGTTTTCAAAATTGCAAAAATACCCATGTGCATGTGGGTAAATTACAGGGAGGTCATAGTACTTTTTTTATATTTACATTTTAGTATCTCCCAGGGACCTGTTTGTAGTTATCTTTTCATGTTTTCTTTCATTTATGCCCTTGTTTTCTTTCTTGTGTATCTTGAGCTACATATATCCGATTGAGTTGATTTTAGTTTCATTTTGAAGCTCTTCTCGTCATCTTTCTTATGGCATGCTTAACTTTTTGTTTTGACACTATGATCTGTAATGCACTATTTGATTAACTAAGTGTCCAGATTTCTATTGCCTAGATGCTATATAAATGAAAATTGCTTCATTAATTGATTCTGTTTGACTCGCATATTTTATGGCTCAAGTCATTATCATTTCGGGCATATTTCCATTACATCGCATTGCTTTTATCTGCATGATAAAAAAATCAAATAAAAAAATGCATGTTTGTTTTAATGCATTGTTGTGTCTGCATGCATGATTTGATCTATATGCTCTTCAACTCAACACTTAACTAGATAGATAAAACCCAGATAATTCTAGAAAGGCTCGTGTCCCTGAATTCGACCTTGGTATCTTGCCAAGTAAAATAAGAAAAAAAATACGACCATCTCATTTTGATTGATATATTTAAATAAGATGGTCTTTGATAAACCAAATTCGGTCCGACTGCTACGACAATTCCAAGTGCTAATTTCGTACTATTAAAGGGACGAATTTACGGTTTATCAAATGGCCCCGTTGCCGGGGACACAGCTCATTTCTTGTATTTTTGGATTTTAGCTTATTTAATGTAGTGTTTCTTTTATATAGGTCAATTTGTCAAAGTGTCTTGCATCGAAAAATTTTCTTCTCTATCGATCTCTAACCATTGTTTTTGTGGCAGGGCCCTTGATGATTCAAGGAAGCGAGGAGCAGGAGCTACCCCGCTGTGACGAGCCGTAGAAGCACGCTTGGAGCACATTGAGAAGAAACAAAAAAAATGTCAGCTTTTGCATCTCATGTTATTTTATAATAATCGTCTTTACAGCGGTCTTCGATCGGAGGCTCGTGGTTGTAAAAGAACGAATATATATGTGGTTGTGTGGGGATCGTCCCCACTTGAGTGTCGACCTAGGACCAGGCACGCGGCTCTTCGAGGTTAGTTTAAAATTCTTAATTTTAAGTGCTTGCTCGTAGGTAGGACACACATTATTTAAAGACGCACGTAGCATCGCCTCACTTAGCCAAATTTAAAAGAGATTCTCCACCGCTAATAGAAGCATGTTAAGGTGCGGCTTTTTGATTGACTTGCATACATATTGATTTTGATTTTCAAAACAGCCCAAGTTTTTCACGGATTTTCGCCAAGTCACTGCATGTTTTATCGCCTAGCCTAGATCGTGGTTTTTATCGAATACATGGTTTTTCTCGGTTTCCCTTCCTAGCTTGATCACCTAGGATTAATGGAAAATGGGAATGAACGGTAGACAATGAATGCTTGGTTTATGCGCTCATCTTTAATCAGTGACAACCTTAAGAAAAATTGGGACTGTTAATTGCAAATCAACCTAAAATGGAGTAAAATTTTGGTTTTGGGAGAGCAACACCCTCGTTTACGCATTTATTTTCACTTAACATTTTCTATACGTAAACATCTAATGTTTTATCACCAATAAAACCGACAAGATAATAAACCAACTTTGGTTGGTTTCATGTGTGAGTTGGTGAAATTGAGGGAGTTGTATGTTTAATTGAGACATGTTTGCTTCGATACACTCCCCTGAGCCGTAAGCACTCCATTCATTTCCGCATATTCATTCGCTCATCTGTACATCCATCCATCTTCTTCGTTCACCTTGGGTCTCTCCCCACATCAAATCTCCATCTTTATACTTAGGCTAATCTCAGCCTAAGTATAGGGGGGATCTGAGTCCCTGTGATTTCTCTACTCACCTCTCCTTGCCTTTATACTTAGGTTATTTCTAACCTAAGTATAGGGGGAGCCCCTCTTAGCTCCCGTATATCTCTCTATACTTAAATGGACCTATGGACTTGTATCATCTAGTGCTATGAGGACATAACAGAGTTTAAGGATAGGGGTATACCGTGTATACAGTATACTTTAGCTATAATCTGAAAATTTTGATAATTTTAAAACTTTTTGGCTAAAGTTAATTCTTTTGATAAAAATACGGCTTTTCTATACTATGTTACACTATTTTGATAAAAAATATTTTTGAAAATGATTTGAAAAATGAGATTTTCTTGTTTTGAAAAATCTTTTGAAAAATGTTTTGGAAACTATTTATTTGTGTGACATGGTTTTGAAAATTTTTCTGTTTCTTTTCAAGGAAAGTTGAGTCTAACCTGTGTTTTAACTTTAAATTAAATACCATAAAAATGAGAAAAATTGAAAAATCCTTTAGGAGTCATTAGTGACTACTAAGCCTAATTAAATAGCCGCGTTCAGTGAGGGTTCGCCCTTAGCAGAGTGGATGGTTTAAAGGATATCGCGTAAGGCTCCGTCCTTAAGCAACGGGCTCTGGCCTGTACTTACATCCATACTGGTTGAATGCAGATGCAACTATTTAATCGAGATTAGGCATTCCTAATATCTCTTGAAGTAAAAAAAATGTTTTTGAATGAAGGAGTTGGATTAATCCTCTACTCTTACACTTCCACCCAGGATCTGAAATGTTTAAGGAAATTTAATTTTATGAGGTCTTTGAGATTTTAGTTTAACCAGCTTTAGCCATCAGGGTCGTAGAATTAATCATCCACATTCCCCTAGATTTCTAGATTTGCATGCAATATTCCATGCTTAGTCTCAGACAAAAAGAATATGATCAGCACATCACATGCACGACTGCGGTTTTTGATGAGATGAGTTGATTTTTCACCTGAGGGAGTGGGATGAGGGATTCGAGTCTGGATTTGATCTAATGATGCTCGAGGATGGGATAAAATCTTTGGAGGCTTCATGAAACTTGAGTGTCAGCAATTTTAGCCAGTATGAGAACTTGGTTCTTATACTTATCTCTTAACGTTGACCTAAGTGCCAGGGTGTGAAATAAATGTTGATCAGTGTGCGCCAACTCTTGGTAAAAGCAGTGGAGCTAGCCAAAAATATTGCAAAGCAATGAAATTCCAAAGAAAAGCTCATTCGACAAAGTCAAATATCAAAGAGCTTCCACCAAAGGTGAGCGCTCTCAAATTTTTCAAAGTGTCCACTTGGACCACCGCTATTAAGACCAGGAGTCGGGCTTGCACCAAAAAAAAGGGTTCTCCATCGTAAATGCTACAAGTCTGGGTGTCGAAGGTACGATAGGTACTCAAAAGAGACACACCCCGGTGTACTCCCAGGAAAACAAGTGCAGGCGACTCCAACTTCTCTTGACGGACGCACTGATCAACACCAAAAAAAAGTGTTGCGTAAAAGGCACTAGAGGGAATCCTTGTTCCAATGAGAGGGAGAGAAGAAATGACACAATCCCATGCCCTCCATTACTGGCCTGCCATCTACATTTTCTAAGTCTGACAACTAAAGAGATGGTAGAATGGATGCATGATCTGATTTATTCCCTAGTGTTGAGGATTGGATCCTTAGGAGATTTTCTCGGATCAAGACTTTGGGTGAAGACTTGACTCTAATCTCGGAATTGCAGTCAACACTAAATGTCATATCTTTAGATTATATGTACATCAGAGAGAGTCTAGAGAATTAGAGGAATTAGGTACCTCTTGGTTAAGGCTGGGTTGAACTCGAGAATTGCGGACCTCTAAGGATTGAGTCGACTTGAACAGATTGGATCCTGTATTCACATGCACAAGGGGGTTAATCCAGCTAATTCATTTTTTCTTGATGCTCGAGGACAAGCATAGTTTAAGTATAGGGGGTTGATGAAACTCGATTTCATCATCTTTATTTCCAATTATTAACCCCCTTGCTTAAGCTATTTGTCAATAAAATCCAGATAATGTCCTGTAATTAACAGAGTCTCAAATAAATTAAAAACCACAAAAAAATGGCAAAACAAAAATCTGGGGTATTTTTAACCTTAAAAATACCTTCAAAAATATTTGGTATCTACAGATAATTTTCTCTTCACTTTTGGTCAACAGGAAACTTGTAGATCTCATCAAGATCTACAACTTTCATGTTTTGAGTTTTCTCAAATTCGGCCTCCTAACCCCTCAAAAATCAACTTGTCTCTTCTAATAATCTGATTGGGCCACGTGGCCCATTCTGGGTGAGCCGCGTTGCCCGCTTCCCTTGCTTCAGCCGCTCGCGCCTCTGGCCGTTGGATTTCTCTTTGAATCCAACGGCCCGGCGCTTTCCACGTCCTCCTCTTCTTCCTAGCCATCAGATCTTCATCGCATGTGATCTGATCCGCCCATTCGCTCCTTAACCATATCGCGCCACGTATCGCCTCTTGCGCCACACGATCGAGCCTCCAGCTTTTCATCACCGCTGTTCATTCCTGCTTCGTCTTCAACCGCTCGATCGACCCTAGCTTCTCATCTAAGCCGTTCGCCTGCGCCCCGTCTCCAGCTCTCCACGTGGCACGTTGTGAGCCACCCGATACCGCTTCCATCTTTTCGATCTGGGCCGCTGCTTCCCACATTGACCTCAACCCTTCGATCACCAACCCTAAGGCCATCACCACTTTTCGCTCGCGCTTCTCTTCCAAACGACATGTGACACATCATCAACCCTTCGATCACATCGCCTTCGATCTGATCCAAATCGTCCCAACGCGCCCTCACCAGGACCGTTGGATCTCACGATCCAACGGTCCGGACCTCGTCTTCCTCCTCTTGCAAACTCCGCCTGAGCCCCGCGCCTCGCAGACCTCCTCCACCCTTCTAATTTTAGCCGCTTCACCCTACCATCTCTCCTCTCTCTAACCACCCCACGACCAAACCCATTCATCCACCATCCTCGCGACACCTTCGTCAACCCACGAACCCCTCTCCTTTGCCCCATACGCGTCCTCAAAACCCACGTCTCCATCATCGGAACCACCGACTCGCCCTTTAAAAACCCCGCCTCCTCTACCTATTTCTGTCGTCCATCAACCAAGGGGTTGAGGCCCAACCCTCCATCTCCTCCCTGTGACAGGTGGAGGAGCTCGGATCGAGCGACAACGACCTTCTTCCCCGATGAGACCCGCCACCGATAATGGTGGCGATGCGGTGGCTCCAGCCCCGCTCGAGCTCCGAGGACTTGCCGACCTCGACGTGCGACGACCCCGAGCACCACCCTGATGCTCAGCCCATGCACCCGCTCCGCCAAACCTCAGGTAAGACCTCCCGATCCCCCTTTGTAATTTTCCTTGATTTCTCTAAATTTATCAGGCCACCTCAAATGCTCTCGACCTCCACAGTCACCCTCCCGAGCTCCACCGCACACCCTTCACCTCCGTCGAACTCTCCAATCACCTTCCTCCTCTGTCAAGACATCTCCCATCCCAAGCTTTCTCCTCCGCTGGAGGCGGAGGAGAACGCACCAGGGGCTTCGCTTCCTCGCCTTCGCCAAGCCCTCCGTCCACCCCATCTCGCACGCACGCCCCGATTTCCATTTAACCCCTTTTGCAGGTCAACCATCGTCATTGGCCGGACTTGGACGGAGCTAGGTTCTAGAGCTCCGCCTCCGGCGATCAAGCGTTGGCAGCACACTCCAGATGCTCCTGCAGCTTCTTCGACCTCGGAACTTCATCGCCAGATCTTTAGCATCCTCCCCCAAGCTTACCGAACACGGTGAGGTACGGAGGAGCTCCAGGCCTCACGCCGGATCTCCAATCGCGCCGCCACCCATCAGGGGAGGAGAAGACACAGATGCCGTTGGATCTCGCCCACGGCGGGGATTCAATGGCCCTGGAGCAGCCACGTCGCCTTCCCGTAGCGCGGAGGCTCGGTGGGACCAAGCCTCGCCTGAGGCAACCTCAAGCCGCAACGTGGCCCGAGCCACCTGCTACGGCCACCCGAAGCAGCGCCGAACCTCGCCCCCACCCGAGCCTGAGCTCACGTGCCTCACGCACGTGGGTTCTGGGCTTTTTGCATCGGCACCCTCGTACCTTCCGCATATTACATCCAAGTCCTGATACTACGTGGCAGTCCCCGAGACTACCCCGAGCCTCATCGACAGCAAGCCTGGAGGCTCGTGTATTTTGAGCCAACCCGAAGCAGCAACGAGCCTCTGCCGAGCCCGAGTCGCCCTCCAGCCTGGATGGCGCGTGCATAGCACGTGCCATCTGGGTAATTTACGCAAAAGCCCCGCCGACTTCTCCAAATAGCAAACAGGTCCTGATGACACATGCAGACCACGTGCGCAGGGGGAAATTTGCATTGAAACCCTCGCAGGTTTTCAAAATTGCAAAAATACCCCTGTGCGTGTGGGTAAATTACAGGGAGGTCATAGTACTTTTTTATATTTACATTTTTGTATCTCCCAGGGACCTGTTTGTAGTTATCTTTTCATGTTTTCTTTCATTTATGCCCTTGTTTTCTTTCTTGCATATCTTGAGCTACATATATCCGATTGAGTTGATTTCAGTTTCATTTTGAAGCTCTTCTCGTCATCTTTCTTATGGTATGCTTAATTTTAGTTTTGACACTATGATTTGTAATGCACTATTTGATTAACTAAGTATCCAGATTTCTATTGCCTAGATGTTATATAAATGAAAATTGCTTCAATAATTGATTCTATTTGACTCGCATATTTTATGGCTCAAGTCATTATCATTTCGGGCATATTTCCATTACATCGCATTGCATTTATCTGCACGATAAAAAAATCAAATAAAAAATGCATGTTTGTTTTAATGCATTGTTGTGTCTGCATGCATGATTTGATCTATATGCTCTTCAACTCAACACTTAACTAGATAGATAAAACCCAGATAATTCGAGAAAGGCTCGTGTCCCTGAGTTCGACCTTATATCTTGCCAACTAAAATAAGAAAAAAATACGACCATCTCATTTTGATTGATATATTTAAATAAGATGGTCTTTGATAGACCAAATTCTGCCCGACTGCTACGACAATTCCAAGTGCTAATTCCGCACTATTAAAGGCATGAATTTGCAGTTTATCAGTGAGGTCACTTGGAAATTTTGCAGGCATGCCCTTGAATATTTTTTCATATTGGC
This sequence comes from Ottelia alismoides, assembly GCA_037367405.1. Lineage (NCBI taxonomy): Eukaryota > Viridiplantae > Streptophyta > Magnoliopsida > Alismatales > Hydrocharitaceae > Ottelia > Ottelia alismoides. The sequence continues at coordinate 29,239 of JAZKJV010004408.1, forward strand.
CCTGGAACAAATTTATCGCATTGTAGTTTTTGGATAAATTGCATTGGCCCTTGATTCTCTTTATTTGCATTCTGGTCCCCACCAACGTGGCTCGCATGTCTATACACGTGAGCTTGGTGATTTTGCAGGAAGACCCTTGCGGGTTGAGCATTTTGTTTTTAGTCTAGAAAATAGAAGTGCACGTTGTGTCTTTTTGTAAAATTTGCATGTTTGTCCCTGAACTTAATTTTATTTACAAAAATACCTCTTCAAGTAATGTAGTTTCTCTTTGTTTCCTCTATTTTTTTAAAATACCAAATATGACTCCAGAAAATCACCAAAAATACACTTATGCTCCCGATTGCACACACTTTTACGCACATATTTATTTTCACAAATTAGGATTTTTTTAATTATTTATTAAAAATAAAAAAGAGCGCAAAAGGCCCTTATTTGAATTTAAAATTTCCAAAAAAATAAATCCGGTTTTTAAAAATTACCTAAAAAATATTTTGCTTATTCATGTATTTTAAAAATATAAAAATAAAACTCTTTAAAAAAGAAAAACCTCAAAATCCTTTATAAAAATCTATAAAATTCCTAAAAATTGTGTTTTCTATTTTGTAATTTTCTCTGTATTATTATTTATAAGTTAAATTTATTTTGGATCAATTTCGATATTGTTTGTTATTTTTTCTCCATTTTAAATCATCCTATTTAATTAATTTTTTGTATACCTCCATACACTTTTAAAAATGTACACATACTTATATATACCCTTATGAACATGCATGATTAACTCGAACACCCATATATATGTCCATACACCTCCATATACTTACTTACATTCTTACTAGCATTCTTATCCATATCCTACTACCATAGACACATGCATGCACACTCATATTCCTCACATACTTGCATACAAGTCCATTTTACCATGGATACCCACATACAAAGCCTTCTACCATATGCATGCCCATACAAAACAATGATAGATACCCAAAATACATACTTATATTCCTACTAGCATTCATACCCATATCTTACTGCCATAGCCACTCACCTCTTTCTTAGCCATCCATGCACATACATTTACATACTTAAATGTGTACCTATACACCTCATACAAAAAATACATGCTTACGTACCTACATATCTCATGCTTGTAATAACCACCCACCTTACCACATTTCTCCATACACTCTTACATCCATATTTGCATATCCTTATGCCTCATATACTTACTTACATACCATACACACATACACACACATTTACCCATGATCGAGTGAATGGAATTTATTTTATCTTTTTTGTTGTATTTAATAGGTGGTTTAATTATCTTAAGAATTTTATAAGATGTTAAACTATACAAGCGAACGACACTGCTTGAATGTAACAACACCAGATATAACTGAGTTTCAATATGGGTCAATTCGGTATTTTATCCTAACCTATCATGCTACTCATGTACTTGAAAAAAATATCAAATGTCGCACGGTGTCGTGAGGAGCATTTCTTAGATTGTAAAGCTAAGATCCTAACAGTTGTGGAAAATAAAAATATAACACGTGATGGGAACATCAATCCCCAAAATATGTTGTACATGTCTCCCATTGTATAGGGCCATACTTGACCTAGTATGGAAGGATGAACATATGTGAATGAGATTTTGTGTGATTTCATGCAATACCCTAAAATGCATTTTATATGATAGGACAATATAACATATAAATAACAGATATTTAATATGATAATGAATTATTATCACATCACAATGGCATTCACATTATACATTGGGATTGAACAAACACACACATGTGCACGTATTACACAACAACACTGCTTAATTTTTAAAAAGAAATATGATGATATATACATTATCTCAGAGCACATAAATATCGAGAAACTCACGCAAACGCACCAACATACACATCCACTTTAAACACACACACACCCCAACACATACACCAACACACACTCACACATACACACACATGTGTACACACACACACACACACTCATACGCACACCAACACATACACGCATAGACACTCATGCACACACCAACACACGTACACACATTCATACACACACCAACACACACATACACAATATGTATTAATTAATTCCGTAGAAATGGGTGCATTTCTAAAACAATTAGATAAAAAAACAAGCACCGAGCATAGATACACACCAAACATCTATTATTTCTCTTAGGCATTTCATCAAACACATGCATTGCATAACAAATTTAACATGTACTAGAAGCAACAAACTTCTCATTAACTAAATGTAAAAATTAAAGAATGAAAATACAAGAGGCATGCCTAGTTAGTATACCTCTTACGGCGTTGATCGATGCTTGGCTGAAATTGCGCGGGGAGAAGGATATGGCGGAGGTTGAGAAGACGAGATGAAATCCGTGCATGATATGATGACGTTGGAGATGACCATCGGAAGGATGATCGGTGCTCCGTGAGGGTCGTCGGGGAGGAGTCTCTTCGAGTACGTAGGGAAGAGGACGAGGGAGGAGGATAGAGGGAGGAGGTTGGGGAGTCGCCTAGGTCGGGCAAGAGGTGGGATTTTTAGAGCTTGGTAAAGGTGAAAATGAGGTTCTTGTTCGGTTTATGTTTCAGAAAATGCGAGCACGAATGGAGGACTACCGGTGGTTGCATATAAGGCGTGAAATTGGCTATCCAAATTTTGTTCTTGCATATTTACACATGTGACTACTGGTTTTGGGATTGTGGTCACATTTCATACGTGGACGTGAAGATTTGTTATACCTGATCTCCACAAGTGAACTGTTAACCTACGGTCATAATCAGGTTTCACACCGATCGTATATGCCTCAATATGCTTCTTCACCTTCTTCAGCTCATGCACAGTTTACACATATTTCCTCACCATAATAGTCCCTCTACCTTAGTAGGCCATTGAGCGCATGGGGTCTCAGTTATTACTGTCGACATTAGCCCTTGCTTTGACAACTTGAAGCACTCTAGTCGTCAGATGGTTGGCTGACCACAAACTCTCAACTATTTATCACATTCTTGTGCTAGTAAAAACATTATTTTCTTGTAGTGAATGTAATATACATGGAGGGTTGATGAGAACAATTTACATTAACTTTTTATTTGAAATGTGAATAACATGAGGGTTAAAAAAAACATTGAGTAATTTACCTACTTGTTTAAAGAAGGTTCAACAAAAATGCTAACTTGTTCGAACCAAACCAAGAAATATCAACAATTTCACATGAAACCCAAAACACCATTAGCATATAATAGTCATTAGCTAAAACGTCCCCGTCCCCCTTTGAACCAATTAGATTACTACAATCATTTGCTTGAATGGGCTTGTGTCATAGGAGTCGTCGAGGGCCATCCAAAGATATGAGTGATATGTAGTCTAGTAACATCAGACCTTATCGAGCCTCGTAAACCATTGAAGGACCATGCTTGAACGAATTTCATCATCTATGCCATAGTAAAAAGAACATAGACTTGTCCAACTAAACAATGAAATGATATCCATGGCTCAATGACAAGGAGCAACTATATGCCATATGCTTTAAATTTGTCTAGCCTTATATACATACTAGGGTGCATACCCGCACTTCACAATGGAAATAAATACGTTCTACATCATCTTAATTGTACCATGTGTGATCATCATTCTGTTTTAAATATTTATAAATTAATATATAATTGTCATTATTATTATAAAAATACCAACATAGCATTTAGAAAGTATTTTCTTATAGTAAAATACGAAATTAAAAGGTTTAATTATAAGAATGCTTACAATTTATCAAATTATAGAACTTATTTTGCAAATGATAGAGGAACATATTGCTTACAATTTATCATTTTCCACGTATACCCGATACACTAAAGAATAAGAGCAACTTTTGAAAAAACTGTCCGGAGGCTATTCAACACCATCACTTGTAGACAAGCAAAATGACCGCCAGTGATAAAATCGAGCATCTGAATCTCACCGCCTAGAGACTACATCTCTGAGCCCCATATCGTCATAGCATCGATTCTTGGATCTAATCATTATACCAACGCCTAAGATCCAAGTCGACTTCAATTGAATAATGAAAACTCCTAGACAAGGAGATCGAGATTACCTACTGAAACTTCATCGATCAACACCTGGAGACTAAAATTAAGAACATCAACAGACTTATGTTCAATCCAAGCATGAAAGATCCGAATAGAAAATTTGAGAGAGGTTTTGTATGTATAGGGCTTCTTTCGTATGTTCATTTAAAAAGGGAGTTTTTATATGTAAGACGCACTTCATATGTTAAAATAGCATTTTCTATGGAAGTGTCTATTGTTGCAGTAAAAATAGAACCTTTGTATGAATATGCCTTCATTTGTATGGCTAGTGAAAGATGGATTTTTTGTATGGAAGTTTTTTGTTTGTTAAAGAATGGTTTTGTATGATCCATTTTAGCTTGCACGCACAAAATGGTGCTCGCTTGCACAAATAAAAAATGCGACCATCATCTCATATATGCAACAATAAGGACATTTATACAAAACCTCCTCCATTATACAAAAAAGCATTCTTTTTCTTACAAATGGTAGTGTGCATACACATAATAATAAACATGACAAACTCTCTCGTACATGCAATAGAGAAGTCATTTATATGAAAACGCCCTTCATAATACAAAAGACTTCATTGTCCTGCAAAATAGAGCTTGTACACGCACATAAGAATGAACATACCAAAACTCTCTCGTACATGCAACAGATAAATCATTCATATTAAAACTCCCTCCATTATACAAAAAACTTCATTTTCTTACAAATGGTGCTTGGACGCATACTTTGGAAAGAACATACCAAAACTCTCCCATACATACAACAGAAAAGCTATTCATACCGAAATTTCCTCCATTATACAAGATTCTCCTCTTTCCCTATAAAATGATACCCACATAAGAATGAGCATACCAAAATTCTCTCGTACATGCAACAGAGAAGCCATTCATATCAAAATTCCCTCCATTATACCAAAAACTTTATTTTCCTACAAAATGATGCTTGGACACATACTTTAGAATGAACATACCAAAACTCTCGTGTACATATAACAGAGAAGCCATTTATACCAAAACTTCCTCCGTTATACAAGAATCTTCTTTTCCCTGCAAAATGGTACCTGTTCATACACATAAGAATGAACATACCAAAACTCTCACGTACATAATAACAACAAAGCCTTTTCCCACAATTAAGTAGGATCAGCTACATGAATTCTTCGCCTCCATTCAGATCTATCTTGGGCCAATTCCGGGCTTATATCCCCAAAACTAAGATCCCTTCGTATGGTCTCTTTCCAACACTTCTTGGGATGTCCTCACTCTCTCTTAGCCGGCTCAACATCCCAACACCCATTTCTCTTAACTGGTGCATCAGCTGATCTTCTTTGCAAATGTTCAAACCATCTTAAGCAGTTTTCTCGCATCTTATCCTCGATCAGAGCTACGTCAACTTTCTTTCCGATTGCATCATTCTGAATCCGATCTTTACGTGTGTGTCCACGCATCCACCTTAGCATTTTCATTCTGCTACATTCATTCTCTGCACACATCTATGGTTCACAGGCCAACATTCAGATCCATAAAGCGTAGCAGGTCTCACAGCTGCTTTGTAAAACTTTCCTTTAATCTTTAAAGGAATTTTCTTATCACAGAGAATCCATTCATACCAAAACTCTCTCGTACACACAACAGAGAAGCCATTCATATCGAAACTTCCTTCATTATACAAGAATCTTCTTTTCCCTATAAAATGATACTTGGCCATACACATAAGAATGAACATACCAAAACTCTCTTGTACATGCAACAGAGAAGTCATTCATACCAAAACACCCTCCAATATACAAAAATTCTTGTTTCCTACCAAATGATGCTTGGGTACACTTGATAATGAACATACTCTCTCATACATGTAGAAGAGAAGCCATTCATACCAAAAGTTCTTCCATCATACAAAAAATCTTTGTTTTCCATAAAACGGTACTTATGCAGACACATAAGAATGACATTCGTTATGCAATATTATGGACAATCATAACAAAACTCCCACCATTATACAAAAACTTCATTTTCCTACAAAATGATGTTTGTACGTACACTTAAGAATAAACATACAAAAAACTCTCTTGTACATGCAAAAGAGAAGTAATTCATATCAAAACCCATCTATATAAAAAACTTCATTTTCCTACAAAATGGTGCCTGTGCGCACACAAACAAATGAAAAAACCGAAACTCTTTTCTATCTAATTTACATTTCCCCTAGGTTTGATCACTCCATGCAACGATTTGATCATGTCAAGGGAGGAAGGAGGCGTCACAAGGATCTGATCGTATCACGGGAGGAAGGAGGCATCGTGGGGGTTGGAGGGGAGGGGGGAAGGGTGCACATGGGCTTATATGGTTCCACTTTGTAGTGTACGATCCACGGTCCACCTTTTTAACATAAAAAAACTCATAAGAGCATATTTTGGGAATGAAATTGCATTAGTTCATTACGAGAACAAATTCCAAGTTACGCAAAGTGCAGTGAATTTTAAAGAAAAAAAGAAGATTTTATTACAAAATTTAAACTATGGTATACATGCTTTGGAGATGATCAGAGATGGTAATGAATAAGAGATGGACAATGGCGTTGATATTCTGCTTCATGTAGATTGAAGATTGGGGATCGATGCGTTGTTGATGCGAGCACTTATACAACCAATGATCATGGGAACCTAAGCCAACACAACAACAAAGGGAAAAAGGTTTGGGAAGACGATCCTAGGGAGAAGATGCCTCTCGAACATCTTTCCACTGTTTGGTTTGTCGAGGAGGAGGCATTGGGGAAGGCTGCATGCAGGCTCGATTCGCTGAAGAGAGAGGCGTAGGCCGAGGGTGCGTGCGGCCTCAATTCCTGTTGGGAGAGGGAGGCATCAAGGGAGGGTATGCGCAGGCTTGGTTCACCTAGGAGGAGGCATCAGGGGGAGGGTGTGTGTGGTCTCTGATAACCTACTGAATGCGTGTGGTAATTCGTACTCGTCGTAGCGCAACACTTAGCAAATTATGCGGAATTGAGAGAAGGATCTCTGGCGAGGAGTGTCTCAGCTTTAATTTCTATCCCGGACAAGTTCGAGGTTGAACACATGGATACAACAGATTAAGAATTTTTAATTAGAGTTCAACAATGGTGATCACGCTGCTATGAGAGACTATCTAGGCTAAGCTCAGGTCACAATGCGCAAACAACATGGATGAGTGATATTTTTAGTATTTTCAATGCAAGTTAGGTTAATGAAACAAAATGATGATGACAATGCAAACACACAAATGGACCTAAATGACTAGGGGTTTTAACTTAATTAGGCTCCCGAATTCATTAATCACTAAGGTGCTCTATAGTCCTAAATCCAAATTTCTCAATATCTTCACTTTATTTCAAGGTCTAGGTAGGGTTGGGCATGGGCCGGGCTCGGGCCGGGTTTGCCTTGGCCCGGCCCAAGCCCATTTTAGAATATGGGCTAACGGGTCGGGCCTAGGCCCATTTTATTTTCAAAAATTAGGCCCAAGCCCAAACCCGACCCAAACAAAATGGGTCGGGTTTGGGTCGGGCCGGCCCAATTTAACACATGTGTATACCAATATCATGTCTTTCATTCTTCTTGCATTTGTGCGGTTGTTTCTTATGCATGTGTGCATGTTTAAAACTATAAAGCATGCTAACTAATTTGTGATTTTAACATTAGTTGTATGTTGAAAATACAAATGTGGTAAAAATATGGCGACTTAAAACACCATTCAATCCACCATTACATATTCTATTGTAGATGCGGGGACTATGACCCAATACAGATTGGTTACTTACAGTTGTACATGATGTAACACTCGAGGACACAGATTCCATTCTTGCATATTAATGTAATAATCTTGTATATTAATGTAATAATTACCTCAATCCACTAATGGATATGATTATTAATGTGTCTAAGCATTTATTCTACACTCGAATAAGGATATTAAAGTTAGAACATGGTATTTGGAATGAACATGAATATAATTGATATAATTATACCGTACTAGATATGAATATACTTGCTTTAGAATGGGTCGGGCTATCGGGCTAACGGGTTTGGGCCTTCTCAGGCCCAAACCCGGCCCGATAATCAATATGGGCTCATTTTAGGGCCCATGGCCCGCCCATTAAATTTCGGGTTCGGGTTTGGGTCGGGTTATATGGGTCGGGTTTTGGGCCGGGTCGGGCCGGCCCAGCCCAATGCCCAACCCTAGGTCTACGTCATCAATGCATCACAATCCTCAACGTGTTCACTTGAAACTCAAATTAGTCCTCTTAAGGTTCATATAATCAGGAATCAATAAAGAACAAATTTCAATTCAAGTTCATGGATATTTAATAAATTAGCAATTAAATCAGGGAGCAAAATGATGCATTTAATCCATTTATCAATCTAATTAACTAGATCAAGTAAGCACTCTACACAACCTAGGTTCTCTAAATTTGCATTCGTGCACTTTAGGTTACAATCACTATCTAATTAATCCACATTAAATAACATTAAATGAACATCAAAACAAGACCAATTTCACTAATTTTGGATATCAGGTGCTCAAGTTATTCACACATCAATCCAGAGGCTTAAATGAAAGAAAGCATACACTTTTTAATTCAAATAGGTCTATTGATTAAATAGAAATAAAGAAAAGCCGTTGGGGGCTACATGCAAATTCCACACTATGTGAAAGGGTAGAAATACAATACAAAAAATGCAGGGCTTATATTGATATTTTCCTAGGCGGCACGCACTACTCACGTGTGCGGAGGACTAAAATACGAATTTGAGAACTACATGGGTCGTGGTGCAAAATTTTCTGGTCACGTGCTTCTGCTCGCGTGGGGAGATGTAGACTCAGGGTGAGGCTCGTGATGTGGCTCAGTGTTATGTGGTGTCTCCATGTTGGCTCGGATTAGGTTAGGCACCCGAGCCTCATGGTTGAATCAGCGCTTCGAGCGGGAGGCTCGGGAGGTGCTCTTGGCTATTGGATCAGAACATTATGTTCCTCCCTCATCCTTCGTAGGCGACGAGGCTTCGATGGAGCTTCAACGACGATGCCTTGGCTCATCCCGATGTATCTAGAGGCGATAAAGGTTAGAGAAGGTAGATGATGCTTCCACAAAGATGATGCGACGATGTAGGAGCTTGAAGGTGTCCTGGAGTGTGGTGTTGGTGAATGCTTGATAAGGCAGAGGGTGAGGTTAGAGATGGACTCCAGATTCTGGCCACTGAAAGGATCTGGAGTGCCTACATGCATTAGAGGAGAAAGCCCAAATGAAGGGGATTCAAATGGAGTGGTCATAAGACGGAGCGGGGGCTCGTCACAGGATGGAGGAGGAGATCCCTATATGGGTTATACATGTGCAAGGCTAGAGGAGGAGTGACGTGGTCACGAAGGTGGAGAAGTGGTGAGGGGGAGGCAATATACGTGCGGGGGTGTCGGAATAGAGGCGGAGCTGGTGTGGTGATTGGAATAAGGTGATGATAATCATGTGTGCGAGAAGAAAATAGAGAAACAACACGAAGTACCAGAAACAAAGCTAAGAACATAAGATACCTGGCAGAGAAGATGAACACATAGAGGAGAACATGAGGGCATTGGACGGACCTGTAGGATGGAGCGAATGCTCTCATCTTCTCTTCACGAGTTGGAGGTCACCAGCTAGAAGCTCGAGTAGCTGGTAAGACTGCGGCTCACCTAAGAAGATGAGTATCGCGTCGGAGGATCTACTTGTTCTTGGATCGCCGACACTCTCGATTTTCGTCACAAATTGGGAGGTAGCGGCTCGAAGGATCCTTACGTACATGCGAATGCACACGAATAAGGGTGGAGGAGATGTATTTAAGGAGGAGGAAGATGTGGTGTAGGTCATGGACAAGGTGGGTTCGCGAGGTTGTGGTATACCGAGAATGAGGAGAGAGAGGAGGACATGTATCAGGCAAAGACGAAGGGAGTTAAAGCTTGGACTCAGTGAGGTTAGGAGACCAAGAAAGTAGATGAGGAGATGGGGAAAATGGGAATAGGACAGAGCAGTTGTCGATTCAAATGTGGGAGCGAGGGGGCGACCCAAGGAGGAAGAAGGTGGCACGCCCAGATTTGATCTGGAATCGAAGATCGAGCAGATGGAAGGAGAAGTGCGTGATGCATGAGGGAGAGGGCCGCATGACGGTTCCAGGGAGCGCCACGTGGACAAATGAAATAAAAGGAAATTAAAAAAATAAAGAAAAATACAAAACAAATATGTACAAGCAAAACTAAAAAAAATCAAAATGTGAAAGTTGTTGATTCCGATGATATCTACAAGTTTCATGTTCACCAAAAAACAAAATAAGTCAAACAAAAGGAAAAAAATATTTTTGGAACTTTATTTTTTGAACTTTTAATTTCATTTTAAATCCAAAATAAATATATAAAGTATTTATCTAACTATTTAAAAGAAATCAAAATAAAAGATCACACAAAATATATACACTAACCATGGTTAGTTAATTACAATGAGTCAGAGGTTAATTTAGTTAATTATGTACACATTTTATTGTATAATTCAAATAAGGAGGACAATGATGATAATTAATATGATGAATCACATATTCATCAGGCTCGATTCGCCTAGGAGGGAGGAACCGTCGGAGGTTGCATGTGGCCTCGATTCCTATTGGGTGAGGGTGCACGCAGCTCGATTTGTTGAGGAGCATGCATCAAGGGGAGGGTGCATGCAAGCATGGTTCGTCGAAGAGGGAGGCGTTAGGGATCGTCTAGGGCAAAACTAGAGGATGGAGGAGTCAGATGATGAGAGGAGTTGGCAAGGGGGCTTCGATTTGTGGGGGGGGGGTGAGATAACTGTTGGATGGGTTCTTAACACATGGCACCCATTGCAGCCATTACAATAGGCTCAGTTGTAATATCCCTAAAGCAGACAATCGACTTCCTCCTTGTGGAGGCTTGACTGGAGGGTTTAACCAATATAAATATAAAAAGAAGAAATAAAAAAATAAAATAGCAAAGAAATTTAAATAGAAAAAGATCGAAAATAAAAAATGCAGATCTTGATGAAAAGAAAATAACTATATAAAATACTGAATTGCTTGGGTATTTTATTGGTATAAAACATCGAATTTTAATGGTTTTATATTTCTTCATTTTTTATTAATGATATATATATATATATAATAATAATAAACTAAATAAAATATTACAAAGGTATATGCATATAAATATAATATTTTTGGTTTTTTAATTTTTAAGAGAAGAATGAATAAAATAGAAAAAGTTTGTATATACAAATGTAAAGGTAATTATATAAACGGTAACTTTGATTCGTTTTCTACTTTTTAGATTTTCTTGGATTTTATTTTCTTTGTAATCATTTAAATCAAAGAAGAAATAAAATATGTGAAAATGAAATAAAATGAAAAGCTAAAATTATGTACCGAAAATAATAGTGTATAGTTCGAAAGATTATACATTATACAAATTGATGTCCAAACCAAAGTTTCACATATGAACCTTGATTCCTTGAAGTTGATCTTGTTTATTAGATAATTTGATGTTAACTAATTCGAAGGTGATAAAGTTTTATAAGAGACCGTGCGGAAGAGCCATTCAACATTTCAACTTTTTGTCTTTTGAATTAGAATCAGAGTTTATTTGCAATATGTATAAGTTAGTATTTTTTAGCATTTTCCATTGATCAATGCTAGTAATACGCACATAATAAAGTTAATCCTAAGTTAATAAATTCTTTGAAATTTTAGCTTATATAGGTGGATATTTACAAAATTCCAACTCCTTATTTTTCTGAATTTATTCTAATTTATTTTATGTATTTCATTCATGAAATATTAATGTATAATTAGTCTAATTTAATTTCCATTGTTGTTCTACTTATTTTTACTTTAAGTGGGGTTTATTGTACATTTGCTTAAGGAATCAAATAAAAAATCGAGTCATAAGTAAATGAATAACATCTTCATTAGTTTCCAATAACTAGTATTGGAATCATAGTTCAACAATTAACCTCTTCATATATAAAGGAAGAATCAATGTTTAAGAACTAGAAGTTTAATAAATCGAAGTTCATGTTCCAATAAAACATAAGTCCTCGGCAACAACACCAAAATGAAAATGTGAAAATACGTGCTTTTAAAATCTTATTTTTGTGTTGTTGTATGAACACAAGATTCATGATGAATTTCATATACTAGTACAATAACAAGCATATAGAAAAATAAATAATGCATAGTGTCAAGCTTAAGTGTTGAACACTAAGACTCGAGGCTATGCATAAACTTTTATTGCATTTTTGGTGAAAGTTTGAACTTTGTTGGCCTGATTTAGATTTATGATTTTCTTTTTGTATCCAAATTTTCGATTAAACCTACATCATTAGGTTATTTTTTAGATTTTTTGGGCTTTTTACTCTTTTTGATGATTTTCTAATGGAGAACTCATGGGCCTAATTAGGATAAAAAACTGAAAGTCGGGGGCCTATTTGATAATAAATATGCTTGAATATCAAAGATATTCTTTTCAAAAATAAATTTTACATTTGTTATAAATTAATCAAATATCATCATAGGTTTTTGTAAATACAACATGATACACAAGGGACTCAATTATATGTACAAAGTAGAATATTTTTGAGGTGTTTTATATGTACAAATACTTGTTATCCATGGTTTGTATTTTTATTTTTCTACTAATACTACATACATACAATATTTTTTAAAACACTAAAAATACACATTAAACAATATTTTGGATTTTTAGTAATTAAGAAAAATGAGAATATAATAGGTTCTATGTACAAGCAATTTTGGTTCTATATGCATGTTTATTTTTTAATGATTTTATTCTCTTTTCTAATTCTTCTAGCTTTTGATATTTCTATGGTTGGCTAAAACAAAAAATATATAAAAGATATGGAAAATAAAAATATAAAACACAAAAATATGTACATAAAATAATAGGTTAAAGTTAGTACAATTGCACAGTAATAGTATCGTTCCAAGATTCGTGTTTCACATGCACTCTGATTCCATTGAATTTGATCTTGTTTTGAATATAACTGATTATACATAAATGCAGAACTGAGTGGATTTTCACAGGAAAATGTATGAGGAAGAAAATCGGTTTTTAATTCACACTCTTCACAAACTAAGATTTACGTTTATTTGCAATATATAGATTAGTATATTTTAAAATTTTTATTGAATTTGATTAGTTATATGCACACAATGGGTTGATTTGACGTCAATTGAAAACAAATGGATTTTATTAAAAAACACGGAAGATTGTATGACAAATACAAGGGGCTATAGGCATGATTTAACTCTCTTTTTGGTTTTTATTTTATTTAATTTCTTGAACTTATTTACAAATTTATTATATACAACTACATTTTTGACAGTGTACTTTTATTAGTTTGTTGTTTTATGTGAATTTTAAGCGTATTTATCCCAAAATTGAGTATAAAACGTTAGTATAATGTACATATATTACAGATGTATTAGTCTTATTCAACCACTACATTTCACCGTCCAACCACGAAAAGAGAGCATCACATGCAAAATTTTGTGGACGTTATCAAAGTAGATTGAGTAGAGAGGGTATACAATTGCATATTTGAAGTTCCACTAAAACTCTATCTGTTGTGATGGAGCTCCACCATCATCTCAGACAAGAGAGGACTTTTACAAAAAAACCCTAAAACTTGTTGTATTTTATTTCTCATCCCCTTCAAATAAATATGGAAGAAACCATCATTTATTTTTCTGTTAAATTTTATTTTGTACATCTTTTATGAGTATTTATGAATTCAAGCTACATAGTAATTTTAAATTCGATCTTTATAAAAATTGGTTAGAAAATTCAAATGTTTGCATAGTTTTTAGTTCTATTTTTACCATGGCTTCCTAATTCCATTCATCATATTTCACTTTATGAGTTTTAAGTAATAAGTAATGTTATACAAAAGTAAAAAAATGGATAGATGATGTTTAATTAATATCTATTATTTTAATAAAACCACGAAAAACAAAAGTAATTTCAATAGGTCAAAGTTTGCTACAACTATAAGAACTTTTATTGAATTTACATAACTTATTACACAACTATAAAAATCATTTTATAAAATTAGTTTATCTACATAACATAAAAATAATTAGAAAATTATAAAATTATAAAATTAATTGAAAATCGAACTATATGTGTTAAGACAACTATTATAATTTTGTAATTTAGGCAAAGTTTTGAATTTGTTAAGAAATAGTTAGAACCTTTTCTTTTTAGAAATTTATTCACTAAAGCATTAAAAATGTAAAATATAAAAATACAAAAATGCAATAATCAGCCTCTTTAATTTTTTTATGATTTTTAGGAAAAAATATGCCGACTTTTGAAATTATAACTCCATGTAATGTTTATATCAAAAAAATCAAAACAGATTCCCAAATGCAAAATTAATGAGAATGACAATTATTCTATACATATGTTAAAACATTCCGCCTTCCTAAATTTGCTCTGTATTACCACTACAAATTTTATACTTTGTTAAGTTTGTACACGTGCGCAACTCTTTATGGTGTGAAAAACAACGTCATTTCACAAAGGATATGAACATATATTTATTAGCTAAAAAACCTTGGTCACTTGGGATATTTTACTATAAATAGTTTTAGTTAGATCAAGATACCATCCAACTAGGCTTGCTTTTAATTTAACTAGATAGATTGGTCCAACTTGAATTGATCGAATTCAAATAAATAGATTCTCGGGTTTAACAACATCCAAGGTATTAAGTAGATATAATGGTTACCATGTTCTAGTGCAAGAATATTATATATAACATTGTATAACTTTTAAGACTTAAATTCCTATGACATCAGATTAAAGATTTGTCTTATTAGAATAGGTGTATCAATCAAATTATATGATAAAGTTATCCCAGTTGCAAGAAGGAAGGGTAGATGAATACAAGAAAACAAGACAATGATGCGATAAATCACACGAATAAATAAAATAGAAATGTATCATGTTGTGAAGAGAAGAAGAGTGTGAAACCCCTGATTTTAGCCCACAACTTGGTCAAGTTGATGATAATCAAATAGTTGTGGTTCAATAAGAAATTTATGAAAAATCCAATTTCGATCTGATTGTATCATATTGTGACTTGTTGGATGCGTATCGTCGTCAGGATTCCAACGCATCCGAAATTTTGTAAATCGGATATCGGATGAGTGAGATATGA
This sequence comes from Ottelia alismoides, assembly GCA_037367405.1. Lineage (NCBI taxonomy): Eukaryota > Viridiplantae > Streptophyta > Magnoliopsida > Alismatales > Hydrocharitaceae > Ottelia > Ottelia alismoides. Next base: position 44,592 of record JAZKJV010004408.1, read on the forward strand.
TCATTTTAGTGAGGATGGGTCAAGTCTGAAATGGTTATACGGGATTGAGCAAGATCCATCTAAGAGATCCGCCCAAGTATGATTTTTGAGATATAAAAGACCCCATGGATTGCTCTCTCCTCTCATTTGTAAACCCTAGCCACCACACACCATCTCCCACCTCCCAAGCTTGTTGTGGCACCATCAAAGCATCGCGGAGGTGGCGTATCGTCACCATTTTGGAGAGGAGCTTTCCCTCGTCATCCTTTACACGGATCTACCACAAGAATGTAAGATCATTTCTTTCGCTCCTTATATTTCAAGATTTTATTGTACGTTGGATCTAAGCAAGGGATTATTTTTGTTTAGAGGATTTTCGTGATCATGATAAAGCGCGTAAATGACTTAGAACGGAGAGTTAGAGTTGCAAGCGCGAGCATCATATAGGTACGGTCCCTTGCCCCTTTTCTTTGTGATTTTCTCGTCGTGCTTGTATCCCATGGACCTTCGTGTCCCTCTTGCTGGATTGGGTTTCCCCTTTTGGTGTGGAGATTGATGGTTGTTCATGTTCTTAAAGATTATATATATATATGTATGTATATATAGGATAAATGATATGTTCTATGAAATCCACATGCAAAATAATTTTTAAAACTATTAAAACTAAAGATGTACTGTAAATATATGTTGTCACATGGATTGATTTGATCGGGGTTTGAGGTACCTATCAATGACTGCATGGGAATATAAACTCGTAACGAAAAATACCTCTCTCTTACTGTTGGGTTCCACATATTTTTATTCCCATATATTTGAGCATGCTTAGAGCCATGATTTCTCTTGACGGGATTCATATACTAGTAACGATGACATACCTTCCTATTGTTGTTGGTTTCACATGAATATTTCATGTTTCCTCCACTGAATCTTAAAACGAAATTCGAATCCTTCGTTCATGCGTACCTCTCCTGATATCAATATCGACTTTAGTTATTATCGCATGTAAAAACGATTGCAAGTGTTCTTTTTGAGATAGATTCTCATCTTGTATGAACGGGTATTAATACGTGACTAAGGTAACCTATCACATCTCATGAAATTGATATGGTCATGCAAGTCAAATGCGTTGCTTTTTATTCTTTCACCAAGAGGGTATACGCATACAAGATGGGGGTAGTTTAAAAAAAAACGTATTGGGCAATTGTTGTTAGGATGCAATGATACGATGGTATTGGATATTAAGCCAAAATTTGATGGACCTTTTACAATATATAAGTATTGATTAAGCAAATAAATATATCATGATCATAAGATTAGTTGGCTTCTCATGAGCAGGCATTGCACGTCCAAACGGATATTGTGATTTCGTGATTTGCATTAGCATTCTGTCTGAGTTAAATGTCTTATTAAAGAGGTTTTTAGGATGAATAGGAAACTTCGTTGATTAATGAGAAATTGTTTACGGATATTGTAACTCCGTAATGCATGGATCCAAATTACCATGGAAAGAGAGCAATGAAGGGAAATCCGTTAATATTCTAACGCAATTATGGTTAACGTTTTTTTTATCTCAGCATAACGCCACTTTATAATTATAGGTAGTGCACTCTTTACGATTCTTATTTGTTTCATCAAATAAGAAGATAGTGCTACCTTATTTAACATCACATTAATTAAGTGGGTCTCTAATGTTGTAACGGTCAGGGTGTTTAGCCGTAATTTTCATTACTAAAATTTATATGAAACTGCCCCTTAGATTTAAGATATACCTGAGTTACATAAACGTTATCCTATATGTAGGATTTCTTCTATCATATAATTGTTAAATATCATGAAATATGTTACAATTTTCTTTAATGATATAGAGAATGTGTATGGAGATATATTATTGGTTAACAACTTAAATCGCAAGTGGTTCTGGAAATTTAAGGATAGGATTACTGGTCAATCATGCTCTTTTAAATAGAGGCATTATATATTATGATTGTTGTATAAATCAGTTTGGCTAACATTAACGCAATAGGTAGTGTTGCTAATGCGTTTATTAAGTTTTGAAACTCATCTTTTTATGGCGTTCGTCACCTCATTTATTCAATTCCCAATAAGCAGTGGACATCATATTCGTCCACAATGTGCATTGTTTCATGGGTGAACTTTAATGGTGATCGGGTAAATGGAGTTAGGCGCCTCAAGGGATTGGGCATGCACCCTTGGACCTCGGAAAGATGCCATGAAGGGCTGCGACCCCAACGAACGAGTTGGATGACATTGCACCTAGCAGCCCGGTTGTATCTGGAGTCGCTCGACGGAGTAGGCATGTGGCAGGGTAGCGTATACTTATTTGTGAGAAAATAATGCATGATCAGATGTCTCTAATCACTTTTTACATCATTGTTAACTCTACCGAACCGTAGAAATCGTTTTAAGTAAATATTGAATTAATAAATAAAAGTAAGATTGAATCCACTTTATCGACGTTTGGATGTATCTGTCATGGTTAGAGAAGTTAGCATACCCGAGAGTGTGGCGCAGCTCCCGTGGTCCCGGTGAGTCCTAGATGGAGTGTTAGTTCTAGTTCCGCGAGTTTGTCGGTGTGTTCCGCTACTCTGTCGGTTGAACGTAGTGCTACGGGTACAGTCGGTGTGTCCGCGTCCCTAGTACGGAACTCGTCGAAGACTCGTACTTCGTCACAAGGGTGTATCCGGTGCGGTCCCGTTTGGCCGCGGTGTACTCGTTCCCGGGTATTCCCCTCGTGGTGGGTAAGCTGGGGGAAATGGGTTGAAGTTGGAGTTGGGGTTGGTTGCTTGAGTTTGTTGGCTTGTGTCAGTTGCTCCAGTGCACATGTTGTGACTGTTGAGTTTGGTTATTAATGTTTGAACCCAATAACTAAATGATGGCAAGATCTCTTGAATATTATACTTATGTGCATAGACTTATATGATTATCCCAAACAATGCATGTAGATAAGTGTATAATTAGTGAGCTCACTATATGAATAAAAATAATGACACTTGTAGAGTACGGATAGCAAATTGCATGCAACTTATAATAATAATCTTATTGGTGGTTTGGAATAATGAGCAGCAACTACAAGAATAATAATAGAACATGAACATCCCTCTCCTTACTCTTTTACACTTTCTGCTTAGTGTAGTGTTAGCCTGTTTTAGCTGTACTGAGCATTTTAGCTCATACGTACTTCTTTGGAAACCCATCCAGGTTGACAGGTTGTTGAGCAGCAGTAGTGGCTTGATCTTCCTCACTTTGTACAAGACACATGGTACAGTTTCACTTGTATAGTCTTAATAATTGTTGTATACCTTTGTAGTTCATGTAGTTTAAGATGTTAGTCATGTAATAAAATATTATGGACTCTAATGCAAATCTGTTATATTTTGGGAACCATGAATATATAAATGTCCTTTGAGCATTTTATTATTTACTTTTCCTGCTTTACATTCCGAATGTTAGTCATGATGTGTGAATGTGGCTATTGCTGAGTATCTGGATCCTAGGGAGATAGGTCCAACGTCCTCCCCGCGGGGCGGGGCGTCACAGATGGTATCAGAGCAAGGATACTCCATTAGCTAACATTTATACTTATGATTATTAACGGTATTCGGAATGTATGGAATACATCAGGGTCCTCTGACTATGATGTTTAGTCCAACAGGAATGGTTCCCGTACAAGAGTCCTAATATATGAAGACTTAGATATCTAGAGACTTATGAGTGTAATTGATTCTTGCAGAATCATGTCGCTTTCGAACGCTGAGATTGCTAGTCAGTTGGCAATGATGATGGACATGATCCAAAGTATGGATAGGAGACTACAGACCGTAGAGCGAAGACTTGATGGATTTGAAGAATCCGTTCGTACCCTTCAAAGCGTGGGTACTACTAGAGTTACACTTCCCCATCTATCTAATGAGGATATTTTTCAGAAGCATCAGAAAATATTTGCTAGCTATTGCAAGGGTCAAGTACCAGAGTTTGTGGGAGATACTGATCCCGAGGATGCTGATGCTTGGTTAGAAAAGATTGAAAAAGTTCTCAAGATTATCCAAGCACCCAAAGACTGTTGGGTGCCATTTGCTGAATACTCCTTGAGCGGTCATGCAAAGCATTGGTGGAGCGCTTTATCCCGACATTTATCACATCCTTTGACTTGGGATAATTTCGTGAAGTCATTTAGAGAACAATTTCTTCCTGATTTCTGGGTTAGGAGAAAAAGAAAAGAATTGGATGAGTTGCAACAAGGATCGATGTCAGCTAGAGAATATCAGATCAAATTTGATGAGTTAGCACGTCATTCACCCATGCTTGAAATGTGTGAAGATGAACGGATCTTAAAGTTTTGGTGTGGACTTCGCCTTGATATTCAGCATAGACTCTCTTCTTGTCGACCATCCACTATCCGTGAGATGGTAGAAGTCATATCTCGCATGGAAGACTTACATCACGATATGAAATTGAGCGGAGAAAAATTACGTGAAAATGACCAGGGTGGGCAATAGATTGCGATGCCTGTTTCAACAACTTATAATGGTTCCCTACCTTTGGAAGCAATGCACGAGACTACAACAAGTTCTACTACAAATGGACCAAGAGGAAGTAGCAGGCCTTGACGATGCTATACATGTGGCCAAAGAGGTCATAGTCAAGTTGAATGCCCGCAGTGAGCCAATAATGTTATTGTTAGAGCATTATATGAGAGTATTCACATGTCGATGAAAAGGAACAAAAAAAATACTCAAGGCATGCGATTGATGTAATGACTCTTATGACTATTCAATGTTCTTGTAATTCTAAATGAAAAAAATGTTAGATAATGTTTTATCTATATGAACATAAATTATGTTCTTCTTGATTTTGTTGATAATATAGAGCAGGTCCACAAGAAAATATGACATATGGATTATATGATTCTGATGGATATAATTGTGACAGTGTTAGTATCTTAGTTTTCTTTTTATAATTATTGAAATGAGTCAAAAGATTCATATGTATCAAACCTTAGTTATGTAGTATTGAGACTCGTATTATGTAGTACATGCTAATTCGTAAGACAAGCTTAAGGATTGAAAAAGATGGCTTGATTTTCTTTAAGATTGTTATCGCTGACTATGATATCACCATTACTCTTGTTTGTAATCATTGAAGGTGATATTACTCTAAATTTTTTATATTCTTATCATCGAGTGATGATTTTGATCCTCATAAATTTGTTATCACCGATCGCAATAAAATATCCTATCAAGAAGGTTATCACTCGTGTGATAATTAGAAATTAGATATGGATCCATTTTTTGGAGTAATTAGGAGGATACTTTAATAGTGTTATCACCGAAGATGATAACCGTAATCATTAAAGATTGTTGTCGTTGACCACGATAACAAAGGTCCTATTAAGATTGTTATCACTCTCGTGATAAGTGGAATGTAGATGCATGTACGTATTTTGAAAAAAATATGAAGAACTCTTATAAGATATCGAAGGTGTCAACTGTAATTTCTTAAAATTATTTGTCGTTGACAGTGATAAAAATCGTTTTATTAAGATTGTTATCACTTTCGTGATAAGTAGACTGCAGATACGAGTGCATCTCTAGGAGAAATAGGAAGAGTCCTTTTAAGATTGTTATCGCCTTCAAGCTAAGAAAGATGCATATTAGGATTTTTTTTCAAAAGTTATAACCTTAAGGTCTGTAGATAGCCTTTCGCATATCGTAATAGACACATGTCCTATACCAATAATATCTTTACATGATGTAATGGATATTATGTATGATATCGTGGATGTATACAACATATGATATGAATAGACAGAGAATACTACCAATACCGATTCCTGAAGTCTCGAGGACGAGACTTGTTTTAAGATTGTTATGATGTGAAACCCCTGATTTTAGCCCACAACTTGGTCAAGTTGATGATAATCAAATAGTTGTGGTTCAATAAGAAATTTATGAAAAATCCAATTTCGATCTGATTGTATCATATTGTGACTTGTTGGATGCGTATCGTCGTCAGGATTCCAACGCATCCGAAATTTTGTAAATCGGATATCGGATGAGTGAGATATGATCATTTTAGTGAGGATGGGTCAAGTCTGAAATGGTTATACGGGATTGAGCAAGATCCATCTAAGAGATCCGCCCAAGTATGATTTTTGAGATATAAAAGACCCCATGGATTGCTCTCTCCTCTCATTTGTAAACCCTAGCCACCACACACCATCTCCCACCTCCCAAGCTTGTTGTGGCACCATCAAAGCATCGCGGAGGTGGCGTATCGTCACCATTTTGGAGAGGAGCTTTCCCTCGTCATCCTTTACACGGATCTACCACAAGAATGTAAGATCATTTCTTTCGCTCCTTATATTTCAAGATTTTATTGTACGTTGGATCTAAGCAAGGGATTATTTTTGTTTAGAGGATTTTCGTGATCATGATAAAGCGCGTAAATGACTTAGAACGGAGAGTTAGAGTTGCAAGCGCGAGCATCATATAGGTACGGTCCCTTGCCCCTTTTCTTTGTGATTTTCTCGTCGTGCTTGTATCCCATGGACCTTCGTGTCCCTCTTGCTGGATTGGGTTTCCCCTTTTGGTGTGGAGATTGATGGTTGTTCATGTTCTTAAAGATTATATATATATATGTATGTATATATAGGATAAATGATATGTTCTATGAAATCCACATGCAAAATAATTTTTAAAACTATTAAAACTAAAGATGTACTGTAAATATATGTTGTCACATGGATTGATTTGATCGGGGTTTGAGGTACCTATCAATGACTGCATGGGAATATAAACTCGTAACGAAAAATACCTCTCTCTTACTGTTGGGTTCCACATATTTTTATTCCCATATATTTGAGCATGCTTAGAGCCATGATTTCTCTTGACGGGATTCATATACTAGTAACGATGACATACCTTCCTATTGTTGTTGGTTTCACATGAATATTTCATGTTTCCTCCACTGAATCTTAAAACGAAATTCGAATCCTTCGTTCATGCGTACCTCTCCTGATATCAATATCGACTTTAGTTATTATCGCATGTAAAAACGATTGCAAGTGTTCTTTTTGAGATAGATTCTCATCTTGTATGAACGGGTATTAATACGTGACTAAGGTAACCTATCACATCTCATGAAATTGATATGGTCATGCAAGTCAAATGCGTTGCTTTTTATTCTTTCACCAAGAGGGTATACGCATACAAGATGGGGGTAGTTTAAAAAAAAACGTATTGGGCAATTGTTGTTAGGATGCAATGATACGATGGTATTGGATATTAAGCCAAAATTTGATGGACCTTTTACAATATATAAGTATTGATTAAGCAAATAAATATATCATGATCATAAGATTAGTTGGCTTCTCATGAGCAGGCATTGCACGTCCAAACGGATATTGTGATTTCGTGATTTGCATTAGCATTCTGTCTGAGTTAAATGTCTTATTAAAGAGGTTTTTAGGATGAATAGGAAACTTCGTTGATTAATGAGAAATTGTTTACGGATATTGTAACTCCGTAATGCATGGATCCAAATTACCATGGAAAGAGAGCAATGAAGGGAAATCCGTTAATATTCTAACGCAATTATGGTTAACGTTTTTTTTATCTCAGCATAACGCCACTTTATAATTATAGGTAGTGCACTCTTTACGATTCTTATTTGTTTCATCAAATAAGAAGATAGTGCTACCTTATTTAACATCACATTAATTAAGTGGGTCTCTAATGTTGTAACGGTCAGGGTGTTTAGCCGTAATTTTCATTACTAAAATTTATATGAAACTGCCCCTTAGATTTAAGATATACCTGAGTTACATAAACGTTATCCTATATGTAGGATTTCTTCTATCATATAATTGTTAAATATCATGAAATATGTTACAATTTTCTTTAATGATATAGAGAATGTGTATGGAGATATATTATTGGTTAACAACTTAAATCGTAAGTGGTTCTGGAAATTTAAGGATAGGATTACTGGTCAATCATGCTCTTTTAAATAGAGGCATTATATATTATGATTGTTGTATAAATCAGTTTGGCTAACATTAACGCAATAGGTAGTGTTGCTAATGCGTTTATTAAGTTTTGAAACTCATCTTTTTATGGCGTTCGTCACCTCATTTATTCAATTCCCAATAAGCAGTGGACATCATATTCGTCCACAATGTGCATTGTTTCATGGGTGAACTTTAATGGTGATCGGGTAAATGGAGTTAGGCGCCTCAAGGGATTGGGCATGCACCCTTGGACCTCGGAAAGATGCCATGAAGGGCTGCGACCCCAACGAACGAGTTGGATGACATGCACCTAGCAGCCCGGTTGTATCTGGAGTCGCTCGACGGAGTAGGCATGTGGCAGGGTAGCGTATACTTATTTGTGAGAAAATAATGCATGATCAGATGTCTCTAATCACTTTTTACATCATTGTTAACTCTACCGAACCGTAGAAATCGTTTTAAGTAAATATTGAATTAATAAATAAAAGTAAGATTGAATCCACTTTATCGACGTTTGGATGTATCTGTCATGGTTAGAGAAGTTAGCATACCCGAGAGTGTGGCGCAGCTCCCGTGGTCCCGGTGAGTCCTAGATGGAGTGTTAGTTCTAGTTCCGCGAGTTTGTCGGTGTGTTCCGCTACTCTGTCGGTTGAACGTAGTGCTACGGGTACAGTCGGTGTGTCCGCGTCCCTAGTACGGAACTCGTCGAAGACTCGTACTTCGTCACAAGGGTGTATCCGGTGCGGTCCCGTTTGGCCGCGGTGTACTCGTTCCCGGGTATTCCCCTCGTGGTGGGTAAGCTGGGGGAAATGGGTTGAAGTTGGAGTTGGGGTTGGTTGCTTGAGTTTGTTGGCTTGTGTCAGTTGCTCCAGTGCACATGTTGTGACTGTTGAGTTTGGTTATTAATGTTTGAACCCAATAACTAAATGATGGCAAGATCTCTTGAATATTATACTTATGTGCATAGACTTATATGATTATCCCAAACAATGCATGTAGATAAGTGTATAATTAGTGAGCTCACTATATGAATAAAAATAATGACACTTGTAGAGTACGGATAGCAAATTGCATGCAACTTATAATAATAATCTTATTGGTGGTTTGGAATAATGAGCAGCAACTACAAGAATAATAATAGAACATGAACATCCCTCTCCTTACTCTTTTACACTTTCTGCTTAGTGTAGTGTTAGCCTGTTTTAGCTGTACTGAGCATTTTAGCTCATACGTACTTCTTTGGAAACCCATCCAGGTTGACAGGTTGTTGAGCAGCAGTAGTGGCTTGATCTTCCTCACTTTGTACAAGACACAGGGTACAGTTTCACTTGTATAGTCTTAATAATTGTTGTATACCTTTGTAGTTCATGTAGTTTAAGATGTTAGTCATGTAATAAAATATTATGGACTCTAATGCAAATCTGTTATGTTTTGGGAACCATGAATATATAAATGTCCTTTGAGCATTTTATTATTTACTTTTCCTGCTTTACATTCCGAATGTTAGTCATGATGTGTGAATGTGGCTATTGCTGAGTATCTGGATCCTAGGGAGATAGGTCCAACGTCCTCCCCGCGGGGCGGGGCGTCACAAAGAGGGAGTAAGGGAATGACATAATTCGTTAAATGTGAACCTCACTGTAATAGAGGTGTGGTTATAATAAAATGATTGAGAGGGTCCTTTGATATTCATGGAAAGAACATTGACACATTAGTATCCCAACTATTCAGTCATGATAAATGGCTTAGATTCTCTTTAATCAATATAGTAAAAAGGTCCATGCACCAAATGATAAGCATTCAATTAATTCATGTGGGTTTAGGTCATTTATGTGGAGTTGGATTGATGAATTCCCGCTAAAAGCGTGAAAAATTGATGCACTAAGATGCAATTTTTAGTTGTCTTTGTGAACACACACGACTCTCGATATTTTTCAGATAAAATGAACAATGAACAAGAAAAATAACTTCTAAAGACTACACCGGCAAGTTCAAGGATTGAACACATAGACACGACGAATGTAGCACACTTTTTGAAAAGAGATTCACTTTGAAATTGACAAATATGCAAGATAAACTTTCTTTATTTTTCTTTGATTTTTTAAAACTCGGAATGTAATGAAATTGATAACAAAAGATTGTAGATGCTTCCAGGATCCTGTAGGATTTTTCGGTGATTTTTTTGGAGTTTCTGACTATTTTTAAAGTTAAGGGTATAGATATAAAAGACCATCTACTAGATGTTTATAATTGTGAAAAGATAATGAGGATAGATGTGAAAATTACCTGATAAAAAAATACTTGATAGAAAATTACAGAGAAAGAAATAAGTTTTAACATAATTATGAGAAGGTCCCTTGAGGACTAAAATATAATTAATAAAAACTTGAATAAAATAAATACAAATGTCATTGAATATAATAAGAGAAAATGGAAAAATGCATAAAAGAGGACAATATTAAATAGAATTGCAAAGAGGCCTTAAAAAATTAAAAAATAAATGAAAACTGAAATTGCGAATGGGTCCCTGAACCCCTTCTTCTTCCTGACGATGACAACAGTGGAGGAGGCGAGGTCGAGGGTAGTGCGATGCAAGGAGGAGGGTGCGACAGAGGGCACATGGTGGCAGCGACTCTTCGATGGAGAGAGGGAGCGAGATGCAGTTAAGGAGTGGGTGTTGGAGGCAGCGACGGCTGGGTAGGGTCGAATGGGTTCTATCTTCAATGGTGGTTTCCCTGGGTCCTCCTCCTATCTCCCTCTCGTAGAGGGCGGGGACGGTTGGTGCTAGGAGGAGGCCAACCGTCGCGACAGTTACGGTAGGTGAGGAGGAGAGGATGCATGCGACAATTGTGCATGAGGGACGAAGGTGGATGAGTGCGAATAGTGTCGAGGTTGAAGATGATGGAGTTGAAATCATCGATGATGTCAGCACCATTTATTATTATTTTATTTTTTCTAATGCAAACACCATGTTGATGTTAACTATTGTGTCTTGTAGTGGATTTTTTCATTTTTTTACAATGAAGAGGAAGGGGATTGGAGCCCCTTTGACCTCTATTAAGACAAGCCTAAAAAATAAAAATAAAAATATCAAAAACTTAATATGGGCACGGGGCCCATATTTGTTGATAAAATTAATTAATACAAGCCTCTTTTATTTTGTCTATAATTTGCTATGTGAGAAATGTTATGCATTTTTTAAATGATTTTGAATGCAATATGCATGAAAGTCATGAAATGAAAACTATGCAATAATTAAAAAAGGTAAGTAATTTTGCATGATTTTTGTTGAATGGAAGGTATGAAAACATGATAAAGCGCAAATTCGTCACGCACCCAGCATCGCATCAAATCAAAGTGTGTTGAGATATTTAGGTAAACAGTTGGGGTTGGTTAAATGAAAAAAGCAAATTTAATTAGTTCAAAAATCAAGTCACTCGAGATCATGTAGAGTTCGAGGGGGGAGGGGTACGATTGAGGATTGAGGTAAGTTTGGGGATGTTGATCGAGGAATGGGCTATTGATGATTAGCCTTTAGGCTATGTTAATTTATTTTAGTTGTAACACAAGACTAATACCATTAATCAGAATCTCGTTAACAATATCTCTATGGAGAGATCGAGGCTAAATTAACAAGGATAATTTCAAGATCGAACATAAAGACACGAGCTTATTAGTCTAATTAGTTTTAAACTAAATACCAAGGATAAATGAAATCTAATGATATCTAGGTCAAGTATGCTAACTTGCACGCGTGGATTTTAAATACTTTAATGCAATGTAGAGCGATTATATTAATGCTACACAATGAATGCACAATGAATACAAGAACAAAACCAACCACAAAAACATTCTCCTGGTTTATTTAAAGTTAAGGAAAATTAATGTATATAAGATCCTTAATTGATTTTAAAGCCAACAAAGAAGGTCATTGCATGTGTTAAATATATCAGAAGCAAGCAACATGTCATGAGATTAATTAATGAAAAATACACCGATTTTAGAATAAAAAATACACCATAATAAAGAGGTTTTTAATAGCTTTAAATCAAGACCAATTTCATTAAATTTGGATCTTTAGATTGCATGATATTAACATTTTAATACATGGGTGTAATTGTAAGAAAAACTTAAATAAATATATAAAAGTACCACATGCAAGTAAAAAAACAATAAAGAAAACCCGACGAGCCTTATCTATAAATTTCCCAAAATATGAGTTAGTTGTGCAATAGGAGAACCTAACGGGGTGTGGACCAAAAAGCCAAAAGCACACATGGCATGCATGAAGGGGCTTGGGCTCGATGAGCGAAGCGTGTCTGGAGCACGTAGAGCGGTATATGTGCTTCAATTTTAGCTTGGACCCACCAAGATTGAAGGTCGACCTATGCGGCTTGGAGAAGCTCTAAACCATCAGATCAAGGCCATGATGGATCAATCGAATGTTGCATGTACGTCTCAGGTATTCCTCTCCCATATAGGTGGTGGTGGTGGTGGTGACGACTGCACTCCGGTGAGGCTACTAGTTCTCCTCCATTCTGCTCGAGGTTCGGAGAAGGTTGGGATACCATCTTGGTACCCGAACAAAGGGGGTGGTAGTGATGTGGAGCAAATGGAGTGGCTAGAGTAGCAAGGAGATGCTCCTCCATCGGAGGCGAAGGAGAAGATCGGAGGAAGCTTAACCCTTCCAATCGGTGAAGCAAATGGTCACGTGGTGGAGTTAATCACATAGTCGAAGCAATAAGGAACTATTCTGGGAGTAGATGAGTGTGATGAAGGGTTGAATCCGACGGAGAATGCGGATCCCTAATGGGTGCACCTCCTGAGCGAGGAGGTGACCTTGACCGGAGTGGGGATAGGGCTGGAGGAGGGAAGGTATTGATTAAAGTAGCTCACGTGGATTGGTGAAGTGTGGTGAAGATTTGTAAGTTCATGTGGATGCGGGGAGGTGTGTCTGTGTGTTTCAATTCAAAGAAGAAGAACAAACATGGTTACCAACTAATGTGCCCTGGAAGTACGAAGAAGATGATCAGAGGCAGATTGGAGATTGTGCTAGATCTCTAGTGTGCTCCATGTCGTCGCTTCACCAATTCGTCTAAGGTCAGAAGCTCGAGTAGTGCTGGATCAAAGGCTACAACATAGTCACATCACTGTGGATCTCGCTAGAGGTAATGCTCCTTCATCGCTCTTGTTCTCTGATGAATCTATGATTCTCATTCTTTATTCTTTTATTTTAGCTTTATCTTTTAGTAAAAACATCTATAAATATGTGTAAATATAATGAATTATCATTGTGCATGTTATTGTTAATATTGCATAATTAGCACATATTTTTCAAAATAAAAGATAAAGAGAAAAAGGAAACAAAGATGTAATTATGTAATAAGTACACACTGACCCAAACCCCGAGAGAAGGTCAATAATTGGCCTGATTGATAAGGAATGAAGTAGAAGGAGATAGGGTCCTAGGTTGCCTATATTTGTAAATAATTATACCTCATTATTGTGTTCATATTATGTTTTCTAAAATACTTGTATATGTCTCCAAAACTAAATAAAAATAAATAAAAACGTTCAAACATAAAATAAAGCAAAAAGAAAATCAAAACTCTGTTGGACGTTAGCCACACTTGTAAATATTATACATAATATTCATTTATCTAATACCTCTATTTAAATTGCAAAAATAATATAAAAATTTCTTTAAATTATGTTAGAAATAAATAAAAATATATTATATTATATTTTTTTGTAAAAATAATAAAAATAAAAATACATGTATATAATATATATGTATATTATACTTATACATAAGTACCCTATAATGTATGCACTATGTATATAATTTTATAAAAATAATTATAAAATCATAGAAAAATAATTTGAGAAATTACAAACATTTTTTATTCATTCTTTATTTTGAAGGCATTTATCATTTTTTATTTAATTGTGTAAACCCTTGCATTCCCATTGGTCCACCTCATATCGTTGACCGTGATCAACCTTCTCCTCGACCCGACAGACCTGTTATTGGACCTAATTTCTACACATTTTCTCGATCGGGTTTGATCTTTGTTTACTTTGATTTCGGTGCTCAATTCACATCCTATGATATGTGATCCTTCAGATCCCTAGGAGGAGTCGGATCACTCTAGGGTTGCGAGCTTCACGTCGATTTTCGGGAATCATGAAACACCTTATATATACTCTTCTCCGCCACCCGAGCTCGGTAGCTCATCCCCGAGCCTTCTTTCCTCTACTCACATCTCTAGAACAGTGATGGGGTTCATGAGGAGCTTTTGATGCTCGAATCAGTGCAGGATTAGACGTTGCTTATCTCAAGACCGGAGCTCCGCCGCCATCAGCCTCTTTTGCTTCCCGTCGTAGAATCGAGGCCACGACCTCACTTCCGCCTTCGCCATACTTCACTGCTCACCTTAGGCTACTCAGGTAACCTCCATTCCCCTTTATTTTCACTTTTTACTTTGATTCCGATTGTCCGCCTTCTGCCATCTTCTCGGCTCTGGCCACCATAGTCAGAGCTCCATGATCACATCCATCCACACCGATCTTAGCCTCATTGCGTTGCCATCCTTCTCCCATGGTCCGACCCCATGAATCTCGCTCAACAGAGCGAGATTAGGATATGCCCCCTCTTCGCCTACGTCGGGAATCAAAAGCACCGTTCCAACTCACTTCTGTTCATATTTCCAAGCAATAACGTGATGGGAGCAAAGCCTTCAAGTTTCTCGTTCCTTCGCAGGTATCCACACATGCAAGGAACCGTGGTTTGGGTTCAACCCAGGCGGAGGAGCAGCTCCAGGTGGAGCACCACCGTCTCAGCCATCCGACTGTCAACTTTCTCATCCGAGCACCCTAGATGATGCAGAGTGACTTCATGACGGTGTCGCACCCCTGAGAGTCCTCATCGGATCTGTGGATTTCGCTCCACATCTAGTTGAATTTCGCTTGAGATGTATTCATCCATCACTCCCTAATGCCTATTCGATCTGGAAAGGGAGCTCCAGACTTGATCAGAACCGACTGCTATCGCCCAACTGCCAGCCGTCTGATCAAAGCTGGTCCCTCATATATATTGCTTGACCGAGCAACCTTGGAGATCGTTGGATCAGACTTGGCATGTCAGATCTGACCGCACTCCCCTGACACATCTAGAACCGTTAGATCAGCCTTACAACGCCACATCAGGATTGTACGTGCTAGATGTCCCATGCACGTGACACGTATCCCAACGAAGGGTATATTTCACTTACACTGCTGTATTTTCTTTATTTTGCAATAAGATTTAAATGTAGTTGGGAAATTTTGTAGTTAGACTCTTGTAGTTTTAATATTTGCATTTTAGTCCATCTGAGTTGTAGTCACGTGCACCCGCATATACTTTTCGGTGCTTTTGCATATTCCCTCCTGAACTTTTCATCTGTTGTGTAATGAATGATATGCTTTGATGATTTGCATTTACATCCCTGCTTGTGTTGTTTCACGTGTTGTGCGTGACTTCTCTAGACAAATTGCATAAGAGGCCCTCGATGTTTCACTGCTTGTTATCTGTTAGGTCTTAAGACTTAAAATAATTGCAATGGTCCCTGAAAACCATTTTTAATTACTTGTCTTATTTAGTGCAATAAATATGAATTTGACTCCAAAAATTGCCTAAAAATTACGTGTGATTCCTGATTGCATGTATTTATTGTGGTAATTTTGTTTGTTAATTTTCTTTTATTTTCTACTATTAAAAATTAAAAATTAATAAAAAGTCTCTGTTTATTTTGAGAAGTATATAAAAAATCAAAAAAATCGTTGAAAAAAAGTTATAGAAGTTTTTACAATAGTATTTTATCACCCTTTAGCTTATATGAAAATTTTGTTGAAAATTACTTTATAAAAACATAAAAATTTACAAAATACTCAAAAACATTAAAAAATCATATAAAAACAACAAAAAAAACCCAAAAATTATTATTTCAATTCATGTTTGCAGATGTTTACTTCTATTTTATCGAAAAATCACTTTCATAAATTTTTAATGTTTTTACCTATTTTTAAATTGCAAAGCATTCTTGGTTGTGCATTATTTTCCTATTTTGTCACTATTTGATTTTTCATAGAATCATAAAAACGTATGAAAAATACCTATAATTACCAAAAGGGATTTTTACCTGGTGATGAATCTCGTATTCATCATGCTAAAATTGGTCATTTAGGCTCTGTCCCCCATCATCCAACTGTAACTATTCATTAATAGAGCATTATTAGCCATCAAGCATGTGTAAATAATATCTGCATTTCATCTGCATAAATTGCATTTGAAATCCCTGGTGTAAATTAGCCCAAAAAGCCGCAAATTTCTCACATTTTTAATTAATTCATCCTAACTCCGATTGACCCAAAACCACCTCCATTGTGTAGATATTACTAACCTTATTAAATAAAAAATACAAAAATTTTATTAACCCCAATAAGTGTCAAATAATCCCAAAGTCAAATTTCACATCTGACAGACTAAAATGAGCATATCTCCCACATACAGTGTCCGATTTTGGTCTACTCACTTTTAAAGTACTCCATTTTCAAATACCTTCAAAACAAGACCAATTTTGTAAAATTCGGAGCTCATTTGTGAAAGTTGGGTTTTGGGCCTCTTTTGCGCATTTTAACTTTTAGCTAATTTTGACCTGAGTTTTTATGTGCATAATTAACTCTTTTAATTTTATTTCTTTTTCATTTGTGTCCTTTGATGAAAGTTTTAATAAGAAACGCAAAAATCCAAATTCAGATCTAAACTGAGATCAAAGAAACTGACCAAGTCCAAGTGTCCGTTGTCGGTCTGTACAAAAGTTGTGCGTTTTTAACTTCTAATTTATTTTCCTATTTTCTTATTCATTAAAAATCCAAAAAAAAAAAGATTAGCGTGTAAATAATTTCCTTGTATTTTATCGTATTTTTTCTATAATTTTTATCCCCTCTAAAACCACCAAAAAATTACAAAATCCCAAAAAGTCGGCTTTCTATACACATGAAAAGCCACCAAAAATACCACTTCTCACAGGTGACCTCTTTTGCTCCCAGATCCCTCATGAAAGTTGTAGATCTCGTCGAGACGATCAACTTTTGTGAAGGAAATTTTTCGATCCGAGATCTCCTGCTATTTCTTTTCTAATTTTATTCATCTGAAATTTTGAAATTTTTTTTGGGACGCCACGTGGCAGCCCCTGGGCGTGCCACGTGGCACCCCACTCTTTCCTCTCTCTCCAACACCCCTGGGTCACGTGCCTAGCACGTGACCAGGGTATCTTCCCCAACGCCTTCCGCCTCCTCCGCAAAACCGCCGCATGCGGCCATCAATGACCGCCATGCGCGGCCCCAGCCGCTCCATGCATGTAACGGCCCCGGACCCTCCGACCTTCCACCACCTTGCTCCTATAAATCCCCAACGGCGGCAGCCCATGAACCCATCCGCCGTTATTGTGAGCTCATCACAAGGGCTAGTGACAGTGGCCCTCTGTGCCATCTTCGAGCCGTCGGCGTGATCGAGGGAGTCACTCCTCCTTGCTTGCAGCTGAGCTATCGGCTGCTTAAGCCTCCCGTGCGGTCGCCCACGGTAGAGGCAACGACCAAGAGATCCCCCGCTCCTTCCTTCCTCCAGGAGACACCTTCCTCCATTGACGCTCAAGCTCAAAGCTCCGCCCCTGTTTCTTAACCCTTGCAGGAACACGCCACCACCACACTACACTCCTCCGCACAGCAGCGGGCCGGAGACTGCCGCTCCGACCGCCCGCGCCACCATCGCCGCCGTGCCTCGCCGCACATCCCGCACCTCCGCCTCTGCCTCACCGCTCCACCCGCGAGGTCCCTCCGCCCCCGAGCTCCACCGCGCCTCACCGCCTTGGCCAAGAGCGCCCCGCCTCCTCCGCCTCTCGCCCGCGCTCTGCCATCCTCGCGCGGGGGTGCCGCCCGACGCCTCCACCGCCTCGCCGCCTCCGCGTCTTGCTCCTTCGTGGCCTCCGGCTGCTGTCGGGTCGGGCGTGGCCCTTGATCCGACGGCCCAAAGGCCGCCCGCGTCATCTCCTTCAACCGCCGTTGGATCAGGCATCGGCCCGTAATCCAACGGCCTCGATCACGCCACGTCAGCCCCTCCGAGCCTCGGTCCCAGTCTTGAGGCTCGGGGCCCCCGAAGCTCCATTCGCGGCCCGAACCACCGCCCCCTCATCCGAGCCTGAGGTTCTCCACTCGAGCCTCAGGTCCGGATCCGAGCCTCTTCCTTGGCTCTGAGCCTCCGCCTCGATCGCCCGAACCTCTAGTCTCGGCCACCCGAGCCTCCTGCACCGTACCCGAAGCTCCTGCGCACGTGCTGCGCATGTGAGCATTGGGAAAATTGCATTGGAGCCCCTGCAAGTTTCGGAAATTGCATTTATAGCCCTGCCGTGGGTAATTTACAGAAGGACCCCTCAAGTTTTCATTAATTACAGATAAGTCCTCCCCAGGACCCTTTTGCAAGGAAGATTTTATTTTATTTACATTTTAGTCCCTGCAATTTCAATTGAGCATATCTTTTTCATACGAACTCCGATTTTATCATATAATATGTCGTTTCGAAGCTAATTCCATGCTCTATCACTTAGCATAGTTTGTGATCAGATCCGAGGATGTTTGTTATCAATTATTATTTGAAGATCATCGTTGACTTTTGTAGGTGAATTTTTGACATATTGATGCTTGAAAAATTAACAGTAAATCTGTTGCAGGAGTTCGGTCGAGGATTTCAATTTGATTGACCCATTGTGATAATTGCTGATTATTCTCAATAATTTAAATCTTTACAGGGGTTAAATCGAGGATCAATATTTAACTTTATATTTGGCTGATCGATGATTAATTTTGAGAGCATTTTTACATGAAATTTTGACAGGAATATTCACTGATTAGTATCTTTACCTGCAACTTGGAGTTGGTAGATCTTTCTGGGTGTTAATAATATTCGATCTGTGGTAATATTTGAGGATTAATTGACTTTATTAATTGATGATTTAAATCATGAAAAATCACAGATCCTGAGCATAAATTCTGTTTAATTCCTTTGCATCACATTCACATCATTGCATTGTATATTTTGCAACACACAAATTAATCGAGCATTAATTAATTATTTAATTTGATTTAAAATCGTGCAACTAAAAATCACCGTTCCATGTGTTCGATCTTGGTAAACTTGCCAAGTAAAATATTCCACAACATTCAAAGATTGTGGTTTTTGATCGACTGAAATCCGCCTCCTATACTACAATTCATCTTTATTAAAGAGGTGGATTTCGCGCTCATCACCTGGCAGACCCTATAATCTTTAAAAATTACCTCTACGACCTTTGAAACATCCCGATTCCTCCCTCAACCTCGTAAACTTGCTAACCCTTATCTACAGACCCTCTAGTTAACCCCCATCCATTTACCCATTAAAACTAACCGGATTCCGTTATAGGGTTTTACATTATACCCATTTTATTTGTCAAATTTACATTCAATGCCATTCTCCCTCTCCCTCCTCCTGTTATCCGTTTCCCACCCCTCTCCCTCGGCCCTCGTCCTCCTCGCCGTCCTCCTCGAAGCCCCGTCCCCCGCTGCGTCGCCCAAAGCTCCAGCTGCGCCGCCCGAAGCACCTCCCCTGCCGCCACCTCTCCTTCTCGAGCCCCCTTCCCTTCGCTCAAAGCACCCCCGGCCACCGCCTCCCCCCATCCCGAATCCCCCCGTCGCCCAAAGCCCTCCTTCACCGACCGCACAAACCCCCCCCCCTCCCCCCTCCCGAAGCCCCCCGCCGCCCGAAGCCCTCCTTCCCCAGCCGCACGAACCCCCTCCCCTCCCCCTCCCCCTCCCGAAGCCCCCCCGTTGCCCGAAGCCCTCCTTCCCCGGCCGCACGAACGCCCTCCCCTCCCCCCCACATCCTCAATACTGCCGGTGGCTCGGCCGAACTCCACATCCCTGACCTTCTGCAAATCCTCGTTCATTCGCTCGGCGATGAGGACCCCATCAACGGGATCCCACGAGGCCTCCTCGATCTCCATGCCCTCCAGATACGGGCAGTTCTTTGGAACATAGCCCTCCTCACGACAGCGATAGAAATCGTCCTTTTTAGCAATCACCACCGTGCAAGGTGGCCTGAAAGACCGTATTTGAAGCATCATCGACGAGAGAGGCGATCCCCTAGCATGGGTCTCACCTTCCCCTGCCCACCGCCTCCTCCATCGCGAAGCCAACCCTCCCTCCCCAGCGCGTGCTCGGAGCCCCGTTCCCTGCCCACCGCCCTAGCTGGAAGCCCCCTCCCCACCGACCGCGCGAGCCCCCCGCCCCCCCGCTCGGAGCCGCCTCGCCTGGTTGAAGAAGCCCCCCACCGCTGGCGCCTCCCCCCTGCTGATTCGACCCCCCTCCCCTCTGGTCGCCGCCCGAAGCCCCTCCCCCTTCTCCAACCCCGACAACCTCCTCCCCTCCAGCCCCGATAACCTCCTCCCCTCCAGCCCACGACAACCTCCTCCCCTCCATCCCCCAGTGGAACCCATCCCCGCCCACCGGTAACCTCCTCCCCTCAGCCCGTGGAAGCTGTTAGAGGAGGGAGGACTTCTCTTGGTTAATTCTAGCCGTCCGATCTTGGATTGGTTAGATTAACTCGTTTTTAACCAAGGAAGTTAACTCCAGATGTGTCAGTTTAACGGTAGGGTTCGTGGGATAAGACGGTGCAAGTTTACGGGGTTGAGGGAGGAATTAGGATGTTTCAAAGGTCGTAGAGGTAATTTGCAAAGATTATAGGGTCTGCTAGGTAAAAATCCCTTACCAAAAATGCTATAAAATATAAAAAATTCAAAAAATACCTTACTTTTCTAATTGTTTTTAGAGTTTAATGGGGCTGCCCCCTTGGGGCAGCCAACATGGCTGCCCCCGCACCGATTTCGACGTTTTTTTTGTTTTTTTTGAAAAATATTGCCATGTATATTCATCCCTATATCGCTCCTATATACCAATCGAATTTCGTCAGAAACAGAGACTCCTACGGCCCCCTTCCAGACAGTCATTTTTAACAGTAACAGGATTTTTTAAATTGACACCAATTCGATGGAGGCCGTACGAATCTTTGTTTCTGATGAAAATTGAATGGTGTATAGGAGGGATATAGGGATGGATATACATGGCGAATTTTTCAAAAAAAATAAAAAATGCGAAATTAGCACGGGGGTAGCCATGGTTGGCTGCCCCAAGGGGGCAACCCCATTATTCTCTTGTTTTTAACCTATTAGAAAAATTCAAAAAAGATTGTTTGTATATGCTTTTATTCATTGCGCCCTTTTCCTTTATTTTGAAAAATTAAAAATTTGAAAAGTTATAAGCCACTAAAATCAATAAAGACCCCTTGTATTTCTGAAATCTGCTGCTTAGTGTATAATTGTGCTCCTTATGTTCGATCATGGTCGCTATACCATGTTAATAAAAATAGCAAAATCACTTGATTTTCTTGCTTTGATATCTTGGTGATTTGTTTTCTCGTTGATCAGTTAGTTGATTTAATGACAATTGCTTAATTTAATCCACCTTAATCAGAATCACTATCACTGAATGGAAGACAAGGCTCGCAGAAACCTCTCATAAAATGGCGAATATCTATGATAGTGGTCGGAGGTGAGGGTCTTGTTCATGCGATGGTAGTTGGATGGGGCAGGTTTTAATTGTTATGGAACGTCGCATAGGGTGGAGCATGGAAATGAGGTGGTTGGCGAAGGAGATGGTTCTGAGTACCGTTTTTTTGGCTGATGGACACATGGACGTGCTGCTAGAAATTGCTGAAGTTAGGTTGGCAGAGAGATGCGTCTCTGGCCAACCTAACCACTAAAGGAGGACGATTGTGGACCACCATTGGATGTGTTGATCCAACAATTCAAAGCAGGGTCCTGATGGATGGATGCATGCTGCTTGATCAAATCATCAAGCGGTCTGAGCTAAAGCCTAGGATGAACTAAATCGGAGCCATCTGATCATGAGATCAGACGGTCCAGGAATGATGCAAGACCTTTTAAAGAACCATGTCATGTGGCATGCCCATAAGAAAATTAGAAAAAGAATAATTAATTGTAAATTCAAAATAAAATAGCAAATGAAGTCAAATTTAAAAGTTCTCAACATGAAAGTTGTTATCTTTTCAAGATCTACAACTCTTATGTAGAATCAAAGTCAAAATACATCATATATATAGTCAATATTATTGTAAGTATTTTTGAGAAATAAAAATACTTCGTTTAGTTATTTCATTTTTTATTTTTATATAATGAATAATATACATATATGTTATACACATTATTAATCTATTTTATTAGTTTTCAATTAAAAGAGAAATCCAAAAAATAGGAACCTTAATACACATAACATGTGATTATTTATAAATAATAATTAATCCTAATTATTTACAAAGTGTTAAATGTTAAATATAATTATCTAGTTTTTAAATTGATTGAATAGTTTAAGATAGAGAGATAATAAATCTAAATAATGATGATGAATCGTTGATTCATCATTGATGTAAGAGGATATCAACACAAACTTAGGGCACTTGTAGTGGGTGGTTTTGGAACAACGTTGAGAGGCGAAACATACCGGAGGGCGAAAAAGGGCAATTGATGTCGTTGGATTAAAAAAAGAAGTCATAATATGGATGAAAACATTTGAAATGAGCTTCGAGGAGCACACATGACTATATGACTAAGAGTTACACTCTTTTTTCCTTCAACAAAATATTAGTTGGGTTGGATGGATCCGAGTAATGGTCGTTGTTATTGGTACTAACCTGATGCCCATAAATATAATATAATATGAGTCCACCAACCTTAAATTATCAATCCTTTTAACTCAAATAATGTCAAACTCTATAATTACGAATGAAAAAATGTTACTATATTCATTCACACTCCTAATTATTTTAAAGAGAATATGGATATATACTCATAGATTTGATGAATATAGATATGGATGTTTAAGAAATATATCCAACGAATATGGATTTCAAATCTTATATGACTGAGGAAATGGATGTGGAAAAGCGAATGGATGCAGACAAACATACATTTTTATACTATACAAAAATATATACAATTATATCTAGGATGCATCTTCAAATTTTTTAAATGGTAAAAATTAGTGTAAATTTCATTAGTATCATGAAACCAATTCTTATAAAGAAAATTCAATATATAATTAAACAAAATCCATCTAAAGCGGCCATACGCCTTGCTTCTCTTGCCAAGCTCATGCCTTGCTAGATGTAACATATAACTATCACAATTTTTAATTATATACAACGTATTTTTAACATCAAATATTTAAGTATTAAATATATAACAGAGTACAGAATATCACGATATATCACCGACCGATATCGATATCGATACGATATATATACTTCTTTTATGGTCATTCCTTCACAAAAGTATATCTTTATGGGAGATATTCGACAATATATCGCCGATTATGGCTGAAATACCGTATCAATACAATATCAATATGATGTCGATATCAACATTTCCAACCTTGCATATTAGTCATGGTTACCCTATGTAGATAATATGCACATGACTATCAAACATTTGTATATAAATCATGTATACTCATTTTACATCTATATCTTTATTTGGAGGACAACTTTTTTTGAAAGAAAAAAGGGTCTCCACCTTGTGTGTGTATGCCCAAAAACTTCACCATTTATCACCTGAACTATTACATGCCCGAAAGTTCAGGTATGGACATTAATTTTTTTTTTACAAAAATCAAATTTGTACCAGTGCATTTGCTGAGCACCACATTTTCACCATACACACACGTATGCCAGAATATGTTATCATTTCTGGCAACGCCAGATCGCCCACGCCATCGCCATGAGCTTGGCCCTATCTTTCTCTGAACCCCTCCAATCATGTCCTATGAATGCCCAGAAGTCTGTTAATCCACTGAAACAACTTGAGTGGTACCCCCAAAAAAAACCACACCTCCTCTGATTTGTTTGCACCTGAAGAATAAGTGATCAGAGTCTTCTTCCCCTTTCTGACACCGCTAGCAAATGGGATCCACACCTGGCACAAAACGCTCAATTCTAGCCCCGTCAAGAGTCTACCTCTTCTAAAAATCCATATGAAGACCTTCACCCACGTTGGTATCATCACTTTTATATCCTCATGCAGTCGCTTACGCATCTCCTGGGTCAAATATCGTCGGGCCTTTCAAAGCCGTGTACGCCTTCCCAACCAAGAAAGTGCCATCCCTCCAACACTAGTGGTCATGCCCCCACGTGGGAGCCGGAGCATCCTCTAACTCATCCAGTACATCCATCAGCTCCCCCACATGTTGGTCGGATAGCTCTGTTCTGAGGCGGGGTAAATAGGTGTATCCATTCCACATCTCTACGACAGATGCACCTTGGTTGATAGCCAACACCATCAAGCTCAGGAAACACACACCCAACACACCCGCCTCAGTCCAGTCATCCAACCTGAAGTTGAAGCTCTCCCATCCAGGACGCAAAACGGGCGAATCTCCTACGTAACCCCAAAAATGCCCCGCCAGAAGCAAGAGGGCGCCGAGCCCAACTCCTCACTCTCTCGGAAGGGAGCACCCAGAGCCGTAGATCTTGCGAATAACCCA
>JAZKJV010004409.1:0-105391 GCA_037367405.1 Ottelia alismoides
TCCCATTGTCCGCGGTGCCGTGGTCGTGGTCGTGGTCAGCCGTCGGTGCTTCCTTCGCGGCGTGCGCGATTGGTACGGCGAAGGCGATGACAATTGCCGCGGCGATGGTGGTCAGTGTCTTGGTGCGCATGGGAAATCCCCCCCTATAGATGGTCGGACAGTACGATCCTGAACAGCGGCGCGAGATTCCGCACCGTTGTCCTCCGAACAGCAGACTCAATCTACACTCGCGGTCCGGTCAGTTGCGTGCGATTGCGAACACAAACGTTACCTACGATTGATTTGCGTCAATGAATCGCCGATCAGGACGCGCGGAACACAGCGGGGAGGTTGCCCGGCGCCTTGATGCGAGCGATGAGCGATTCTGAAAACCGGAAAGCCGATCGGTGGCGACAGTGACACGCTGGTTGCCTTCGTGGGTCTTGGGCCTCCCCCCAACGGTCCAATCGACATGAGAGCTTTTCGACAAGGGTTGACCTTGCGGCCGGGAGAGCTTGTCCTAAGGACGAAGCGATTCTCGGTCGAACAGAAACAGGTCGTGGGCGTTCCGAAACGGGCGGGGTCGGGCGTTCCGGTAGTGGGCTTGATAGGAAGGAGGGGATTTCGGAGCAGACCGACTACCGGCTCAACTCAGCGCGACTGTGGTAGCCGTCAACGATGCGGCTCCGCGCAACCACGATGCGTGTGGTGATCCCTGGCGTGCAAGTGACCGGTCGGCCCACTGAACAAGAGGCGGTGCGGAAGGCGTAGATCGACCATTCCGGTGGTCAAATCCGCACGGAACGACTCAACGAAGCAAGAAGGCTGGACAGTGTCGTGGGACGGCTAACCCCGATCCGGACACGTTTTGGACACAAGGCCCGGCATGGCTCGGAATGCCCGCCTGAGTTCTTGTGTTGGAGTGGTGGGCAGTAGTGGGATCGAACCACTGACCCCTGCCGTGTGAAGGCAGTGCTCTACCGCTGAGCTAACTGCCCACCGAGAAGGACGCGGATTGGACCACAACGCCCCGGGGCGGGTCAAGCGGGGCGCATGCCGGACGGATGCTCACGTAGAATCGAGGGCTTTTCCGGCTTCGAGTCCCGCTCATGATCCGCACCCGCTTCGCGCCCAGCCCCACGGGGTATCTCCACATCGGGGGCGCCCGCACGGCCCTGTTCTCCTGGGCGTTCGCCCGCCGGCACGGCGGCACCTTCGTCCTGCGCATCGAGGACACCGACGTGGAGCGCTCCACGGCGGCGTCCACGCAGGCCATCCTTGACGCGATGGACTGGCTGGGCCTGGACTACGACGAGGGCCCGTTCTACCAGATGCAGCGGCTGGACCGGTATCGCGAGGTCGTGGACCAGCTCCTGGCCCAGGGCAAGGCGTACCGGTGCTATGCCTCGAAGGAGGAACTGGACGCCATGCGCGAGCAGCAGCGCGCCGCGGGGCTCAAGCCCCGGTACGACGGCCGCTGGCGCCCGGAGAACGCCCAGGGCAAGACGCCGCCGGCGGGCGTGGAGCCCGTCATCCGCTTCCGCAACCCCGACGCGGGGGTGGTCACGTGGAACGATCTGGTGAAGGGCGACATCACCTTCGCCAACGAGGAGCTGGACGACCTGGTGATCATGCGGGCGGACGGCGTGCCCACCTACAACTTCGGGGTGGTCATCGACGACTGGGACATGAACATCACCCACGTCATCCGCGGGGACGACCACGTCAACAACACGCCCCGGCAGATCAACATCTACAAGGCGCTCGGCGCCACGGTGCCGCACTTCGGGCACGTGCCCATGATCCTGGGCGAGGACGGCGAGCGCCTGTCCAAGCGTCACGGCGCGGTGAGCGTGATGCAGTACTTCGACGACGGCTACCTGCCCGAGGCGCTCAACAACTACCTCGCGCGGCTCGGGTGGTCCCACGGCGACGACGAGATGTTCTCCATGGAGCAGTTCGTCGAGTGGTTCGACCTCGGGCACATCAGCCGCAGCCCGGCCAAGTTCAACCCGGAAAAGCTCCTCTGGCTCAACCAGCAGTACCTCAAGGCCGCGGACGACACGCGGCTCGCGGGCTTGGTGCAGCCGTTCCTCGCGCGGGATGACTGCGACACTTCCACGGGGCCGGACCTCGCCCGGGTAATGGCGCTGCTCAAGGAGCGCGTGAACACCATCGAAGAGCTTGCAGATGCCGCCGTGTACTTCTACCGGGCCATCACCCCCACGGACGAGCTGCGGGCACAGCACTACGCCCCGGGCATCGCGCCGGTGGTGGACGCCCTGGTGGCGCGGCTGGGGACCATCGCGTGGGACAAGCCTTCCATCGCCGAGGCCATCAAGGCCACGGTGACGGAAGCGGGCCTCAAGATGCCCAAGCTCGCCATGCCCCTGCGGGTGATGGTGACGGGCGAAGCGCAGACACCCGCCATCGACGCCGTGCTGGAACTGCTGGGGCGCGAGACCGTGCTCGCACGGATCGAGGCCGAGCGCTCGAAGCTGCCCGCCTGATTCCCACCCGCTGACCTGAGGACTACGCCTTGAGCGCCCACCTGTTCGACCCTTGGCCATCGGCCCGGTCACCGTGGCCAACCGCATCGCCGTGGCGCCCATGTGCCAGTACAGCTCGCACGACGGCTGCGCCGATCCCGACTGGCACACCCAGCACCTCATGACCCTCGCCATGAGCGGTGCGGGGTTGGTGATGGTCGAGGCCACCGCCGTGGAGCGCCTGGGGCGCATCAGCCACGGGTGCCTGGGCCTGTGGGACGACGCCACGCAGGCGGCGCTGGCCCGGGTGATGGCCTCGGCGCGGCGCGTGGTGCTGCCGGGCACGAAGTTCGGCATCCAGCTGGGGCACGCCGGGCGCAAGGGCTCGGCGCGGCGCCCTTGGGAAGACGGCCGGCCGCTCTCTGCTGCGGAGGACCCCTGGACCACCGTCTCGTCGTCGGCCGAACCCTTTGCGGACGGCTGGCACACGCCCAACGCGCTGGACGACGCCGGGCTCGAGCGCGTGAAGAGCGCCTTCGTGCAGGCGGCGCAGCGGGCGGTGGCCCTGGGCTTCGAGGTGCTGGAGCTGCACGCGGCCCACGGTTACCTGCTGCACCAGTTCACCTCGCCCATCGCCAACCGGCGCACGGACCGGTACGGCGGCAGCGTCGAGAACCGGCTGCGCTTTCCGCTGGAGGTGGCGCGGGCGGTCAGGGCCGCGGTGCCGGCTCATGTGGCGGTCGGCGCGCGCATCACCGGCTCGGACTGGAGCCCGGAGGGCATCGGCATCGACGAGGCCGTGGTGTTCGCCAGCGCGCTCCGCGAGGCGGGCCTGCACTACGTGTGCGTGACCTCCGGCGGCATCACGCTGGGCATCAAGATCCCCGTGGGGCCGCACTACCAGGTGCCCTTCGCGGAGCAGGTGCGCAAGCGCAGCGGCATCGTCACCCGCGCGGTGGGGCTCATCGTCACGCCGCAGCAGGCCCAGGCCATCGTGGCGGAAGGCCGGGCGGATCAGGTGGCACTGGCGCGAGCCTTTCTCGACGACCCCCGCTGGGGCTGGCACGCGGCCGAAGCCCTCGGGCGCAAGCCGGTGTTCCCGCCCCAGTACGACCGGCTGTCGGCAAGCGCGTGGCCGGGGGCCGCGCTGGCCCGGCCCAACTCTGCACAAATCGGCTGAAGTTCTCCGGCCCCGGGCCGTTGTATGGGTCAAGGCGGTCGACGCGGAAGTGCTTGTTTCGTTGGGTGTCGTCGCTCGGTGACAGCCCGCCGTCATCGTCGCGCCATCCCCTGCAGGCAAGCTGCCGCGTCCCCCGCCCGGAGCCCGCCCCCGGCTCCCGCCACCCGATTGGAGAACTGCCTTGGCCCTCACCGAAACCCTGCGCGCGCGCCTGCTGGAACTCGCCGACCTGGACCCCGAAGACATCAGCGGCTGGATGCACCTCTACGCGCACGAAGCGCAGCAGATCCTCGAAGTGGAGGAGGACGCCCAGGCCCTTCACGCCATCCGCGAGCTGGTGCTGGAGCACAACCTGTCGGGCGCCGCGCTGCGCGTGCTGCTGGCCAGCCCCACCACCGAAACCCTGCAGGGCATCGTCCGCCGCGAGGTGGATGTCCCTCTCGAGGCCTGACGTCTCCCGCCGGGCCGCCCGGGTTCAACCGAGCGTGATCACCCGGCCGTCGTCGAAGGCGGCATTCTCGAAGCGGACCGCGCGCCGTTCGACCTCGGGGACATTGCGCGTCCACTGCGACGTGCGATAGCCCATCGGGTTCGCGACCACGCGCGTGCCCGCTACCTCGTAGTCGAACCCGTCGTGCGTGTGCCCGTGCGCCCAGAGCGCGGCGCGGCCCATCAGCGGGGTGAGATCCGACACGAAGCCGCCGCTCGCCAGATCCTCCGCCCAGCGCGGATGCACGCTGCCCGGATGCGGGCCGTGATGCGTCACCACCACGGTGGGGCCGTCGTGGTCCCGCGCGAGTGCGCGCTCCAGCCATGCATGTGAGGCCTCGAAGAGTTCCAGCGACTTCTCTGGTGTGAAGAGCCCGCCCGTTGCCAGACGGATCACCCGGTAGTCCACCATCACGCGGGCGCGGCTTCGACGGATTCCTCGCGCCGGGGGGTACCGAACAGTTCGAAGTCGGTCCACAACGTCGTGCCGAGAAAGCGCACGCCGTCGATCACCGTCTCGTCGTTCTCCAGAAAGCGCACGTTGCGGCTGCGCGCGGCGCGTTCGCGCAGGGCGTCGAGGTTGGCTTCGTACACGCTGCCGTAGTGCTCGTGGTTGCCGGCCACGTACACCACCGTCTTGTGCGGGAAGGTGCGTTCCGCCCAGTCGATGGCGCGTGTTCCGGTGTGGATGTCGCCGGCAAGCACGACCACGTCGGCCTCGGTGGGCGGCGGGGCCCAGGGCGGATGCCGGTCGGAGAACTCCAGGTGCAGGTCGGAAAGAACGTGCAGCTTCATGCGGGTCAGCGCAGCGGGTCGGCGTCCAGCCGCGCCACCCAGCCTTCGAGCCCGGCGGCGGTGGCGGGGTAGCGGCTCAGCACCAGGGGGTCGTGGCCGGGGATCACGTGGTCCGGCGAGGTCGCCAGCCTGCGCAGCTTGCCGAAGCCTTCGAGCATCAGTTCCACGTTGTGCACGATGGGGAAGGCGCGGCCGGTTTGCATGTGCGCGTAGAAGTGGCTGGTGTCCGAGGCCAGCACGACCCAGCCGCGGCGGGTGCGCACGCGCACGCACTGGATGCCCTTGGTGTGGCCGCCGATGTGGTGCACCTCGAGCCCGGGCGCGAGTTCCTCCGCGCCGTCGTGGAAGCACACGTGCCCTTCGAACACGCGGCGCACCAGCGTCGTGACGTGGCCCGCGTCGTAGGGGTGACGCATCAGGTCGTGGCACATGCAGCGGCCGGTGACGTACTGCACCTCGGTGTCCTGGATGTGCAGGCGCGCGTTGGGGAAGAGCTCCAGGTTGCCCGCGTGGTCGTAGTGCATGTGGGTGATGACGACGTCGCTCACGGTGGCGGCGTCGATGCCCAGCGCGCGCAGGCCTTCGCCCACGGGGCGGGTCAGGCGCCGCTGGCGCTGGCGGGCCATGTCCTCGCCGAAGCCGGTATCGACGACGAAGGTGCGCTCGGCGTTGCGCACCACCCACACGAAGTAGTCGAGAGGCATGTCGGTGTCGTGCGGGTCGCCGCCGAGGAAGTTCTCGGGGGAGCGGCGGGCGTGGTGCGCGTACTTCACCGCGTGGATCTCGTAGTCGTTGCTGGCCATGGGGTCGGGTTCCGGAGTCCTCGTGATCGGGGCGCCGGGCCGGTGGCTTGCGGCGCTTCGCCCGGAGTGTAGACCGCACCCTGCGTCGACAGGTTTCGCACTGCCCCGGCAGGCGGGCGCGTCATCGCGGTCGCTCGCGTGTCCGTGAGGTGCGGATTCGCCGGGATGCAGGCAGGCGGGGCGTCAGCCGGGATGGGCCCGCGCGCTGCGGCCCCGGGACAGCCACAGACCGGCGACAAGCACGACCGCGGAGGCGGCGAACACGGTCGTCGCGATCGCGTTGATCTCCGGCGTCGCTTCGCGCCGGAGCATCGACCACAGTGCCATGGGCAGCGTGTTGTCCCGTCCCGTGAGCAGGTAGGTGACCGCCAGTTCGTCGAATGCGATCGCGTAGGTGATGAGGGCCGAGCCCCAAAGGGCTGTGGAGATGTTCGGCAGCGTGACCTTCGAGAAGACCTCGGCCGGCGTGGCGCCCAGATTCTCGGCGGCCTCCTCCTGCGAGCGCCCGACCTGCTGCAGCCGTGCGAACACCTCGGTCACGGTGATGCAGATGAGCGCGGTGCCCACGCCCAGCACGATGGTCCACAGGGACAGCGGGATCGACACCAGCACCAGGAAGTTGAGCAGGGCCACGCCGGTGATCACGCCGGGCAGGATGATCGGCAGCAGGACGATGCGCCGGAAGAACGCCTTGCCGGGAAAGTCGTGCCGGTCGAGCGCGATGGCGGCAGGCAGTCCGAACCCCATGCCGAGGCACACGCAGCCCGCCGCCACCAGGGCGCCGTTGACGATGGACTCGATCACGTCGTCGTTGTCGAGGAAGGTGCGGTACCAGTCGAGCGTGGGCCCGCGCAGCGGAAGACCGAGGACGGGGTTCTCGTTGAACGAGAACAACCATGGTGAGGATCGGGAGGTACAGGAAGGCGAGCACGCCCCAGGGGCCGTCACCCGCAGACCAGCGCTGCCGCCCGTAGTCCGACGCGGACCGCATCAGAATCGCACCTGCGTGCGCCGCTCGGCCGCATTGGCACCGATCAGGAGCAGCACGGAGAAGGCGATGATCACCACACCGATCGCGGAGGCGAGGGGGCGGTCCATGGAGACCCGAGGAGGTTCACGACCATGTTGGTGATCATCAGGTCGTCCGGCCCGCCCACCAGGGAGGGCGTGACGAAATCACCGAAGCCGAGCGAGAACGTGATCACGGCGCCCGCCAGGATGCCGGGCACGCTCACGGGCAGGATGATCTTCCGGAAGATCTCGCCGTCGGTGGCCCCGAGGTTGCGCGCGGCCTCCAGGAGGAGCGTGGTATGCGCTCCAGTTGCGCGTAGATCGACAGCACTGCGAAGGGCGTGAAGATGTAGGTGAGCGTGAGCACGACGGCGAAGCGGTTGTAGAGCAGCACCGACAGCGGTTCGTCCACGAGGCCGGCCGTGACGAGTGCGGTGTTGAGGACGCCTTCGGCGCCGAGGATGGTCTTCCACGCGTAGACCTTCACCAGATAGCTCGCCCACCACGGCAGCACGACGAGGATCGAGACGAGGGCGCGACGGCGCGGCGAGGCCAGGCCGAACGCCATCCAGAGCGCGAGCGGGAAGGCCACCGCGGACGACAGCAGCGCGGTCAGCAGACCGTTGACGGTGGACTTGAGCAGGACGTCCGGATAGGGCTCGGCGGTGAGCGCCTTCACGTAGTTGTCCGCCGAGAAGCCGGGCACGAACTCCACGTAGTCCATCGTCCCCAGGCTGTAATAGAACATGATCGCGTAGGGCACGAGCATGAACGCCGTGAACCACAGCATTCGGCGCGCGAGCCACAGCACTAGCCGCCGGCGGGCCAGGGCGCGCCCGTCGATGCCTGCCCGGCGCCGTCGCGCCGCAGCCAGCGGGGTCGCCGGCGCCGTGCTCATTCCGACAGCACCCGCACGTGCTCCGGACGCCACGCCAGCGCGACCGGGTCCCCCACGTTCAGTGCGCCGTCGGTTCCGGTGGGACGGTGCACGGAGACCTCGCCTCGAGACCCTCGAGCCGCACGAGGAACTCGGTCGTGCGTGCCCATGAACAGTCGCTCCTGGACCGTGCCCGCGCACGGCGTCGCCGCCCGCGGCGCGGCGGATCTCGATCCCGGTCGGCACGGATGACCGCCGACACGTTCGCACCGGGCGCGGCGGGGCCCGCCACGGCGCCCTCGATCACCGAGCCGTTGGGCAGGCGCACCCGCCCCGTGTGCCGGTCGGCGTCGACGAGCACGCCGTCGAGCAGATTGGCCGAGCCGACGAAGCGCGCCACGTACCGCGTGCTCGGTGCGAAGTAGATCTCCTCCGGGGGCGCGTACTGGAGGACGCGACCGGCGTGCATCACGGCGATGCGGTCGCTCATGGCGAGCGCCTCGTGCTGGTCGTGCGTGACGTACACGAAGGTCTTGCCCAGTTCGGCGTGCAGGCGCTTCAGCTCGAACTGCATTGCACGGCGCAGCCCCGCGTCGAGCGCGCCGAGCGGCTCGTCGAACAGCAGCACCTCCGGATCGGTGATCAGCGCGCGGGCGAGCGCGACGCGCTGGCGCTGGCCGCCCGGAGCTCCGCGGGCTTGCGGGCGCGCAGGCCGGGCAGATGGACGCGTTCCAGGTGCTCGTCGACCAGACGGTCGATCTCGCCGCCGGTATAGCGGCCGCGCTGGCGCCGCAGGCGCAGTCCGAAGGCGACGTTCTCGCCGACCGTCATGTGGGGGAACAGCGCGTAGTCCTGGAACATCATGCGCATGCCGCGCTCGCTGGTGGGCACCAGCGTCACGTCGCGGCCGTCGTGCAGGATGCGGCCCCGGTCGGGGAACTCCAGGCCCGCGATCATCCTCAACGTGGTCGTCTTGCCGCACCCCGACGAGCCGATGAGCGAGACGAAGCTGCCGCGCTCGATCGAGAGGCTCACGCGGTCGACGGCGGGGTGCGCCGTGCGGTGCCGGGGAAGGTCTTGACGAGGTCGACGAGCTCGAGGGCCACTCGGTGCTCCGGGCAGGGGACGGGCGACGGATCGGCGAACGGCCGGGCGCTACTGCTTCTTCGCGGCCTTCACCTGGTTCCACGTCTCGAGGTAGACGTTGCGCCGCTTCACGGGCTTCCACCAGCTCACCTTGGACAGCACCGCCGGGTCGTCCATCTGCAGGCGCTCGAGGTAGCCGCGCGTCGCAGCATCGAGCTTCCTGATCATGCCCGGATGCGAATAGCCGAAACCGGTCACCGCATGGCCGAGTGCCTGCATCTCAGGCGTGCTGACCCATTCGAGCCACTGGGTAGGTGCACGGATTCTTGCCCGCGCCTTTCGCGACCATCCAGGAATCGGACCAGCCGCCGCGACCCTCCTTGGGGACGATCTCGACGAGGTTGCGGCCCGACTTCCAAGCGTTGATCAGGGTGGTCTCCCAGGCGTTGGAAGCCACGATCTCGCCGCTGTTGTAAAGAGTGTCGAGCTCGCCCGCGGAGAACCAGTACTTCTTGACCAGCGGCTTGTTCTTGAGCAGCGTCTGCTTTGTGGTCGCGAGTTCGGCGTCGGTCATCTCGTAGACGTTCGAGATGCCGGCGTAGCGCGCGGCCATGTAGAGCGTCTCCATGTCGTCCCAGAGGGCGATCTTGCCCTTGTAGGCTTCGGACCACAGCACGCTCAAGGAGGTGGGCGGGTTCTTCACCTTGTCGGCGTCGACGACGATCCGCACGATGCCGAAGCTGTAGGGCACGCCCAGGTCTTGCCGTCCTTGTCGAGCCACGCCGGCCGCTGGAACGCGGGGAAGAACGTGGCGCTCGAGGGCACCTTCGCCAGGTCGACCGGCTCCAACACGCCCGCGTCCATCAGACGGCGCGCGATGTCGTTGGGCGGTGTCACGGAATCGAAGATGTTGCCGCTGCCCACCATCTTCGCCACGAACTCGTCGCCGGAGCCGACGTAGGTGGCCTTGACGGTGCACCCGGTCTTCTCGGGTGAAGGGCTTGACGAAGCTCGGATCCGCATAGCCTTCCCAGGTGAGGACGTTGAGACGTTCCTTGGCGGCGTGGGCGGTGGACACGGCGAGGCAGGCCAGTCCGATGGCGGTGGTTGAGGCGAACGGCTCGGTGCATTTCATCTCCTCGGTCAGGATGCGTCCCGCACGGATCGGGACCGGATGCATCTCGCGGAAGGCACGGCCTGCTGCGGTGAGCCGGTCCAGGCACGCGCCGGCCCGGCGACACGGCTGCCGGTGCGGCCACCCGTCCCGCTGCGGTGCCGGCAGACGCGCGAGACGTGCGAATGCGGCATGCGATGCGCCGCGGCCGGCGCGTGACCGGCGGAGGGTGAGTGCGGGCCAGAGGATAGACGGCCCGATCCCGGGCGTCCACCGGTCGGCGCCGGCCGACGCGACGGCGGCCGTCGCTCGCCTCGACATGGACCCGCGCAATGGCCGTGGGTGCTGGAGGGGCTGCCGGCGCGCACGGGTATCGAGGTCCCGAGGCGGATCATCTGCGGCCGGACACCTTCGCCGGCGCGCACCGCGGTTGCCGATTGCCGACGAGCCGACGACCGCACCGGACGTAACCGTGCAGACGCAGGTGCTGCGCCTGCTGCGGGATCTCCGCGATCGCCTGGGGTTAGCCGTCATCCTCATCACCCAGGATCTCGGGGTGATGCCGGACCTGCGACCGGATCGCCGTGATGTACGCGGGCCGCCTATGCGAGACCACCGGGGGCAAGAGCGAGGTTCTGGGAGCCCCGCTGCACCCCTGCACAAGGGGACTTGTCACCTGTCAGCCCGCCCGGGACGCATGGGCGGGACGCATCGCCGCGCGGCTCCAGCAGCAGTTCTCGAAGATCGGCGTCACCGCAAAGCTGCAGAAGGTCGATCCGAGCCCGCGCTGGGACATGCTGGTTGCAGGCGACTACGACATCTCAGTGATGTACTGGACCAACGACATCCTCGACCCGGACCAGAAGACGACGTTCGTGATCGGCCACGATTCGAACATGAAGTACACGACCCGCTACCAGAACGGGAAGGTCAAGGCGAAGGTGGCGGCGGCCCGCGTCGAGATGGATCCCGCCAAGCGCAAGCAGATGTACATCGACCTGCAGAAGATGGCGAAGGCCGGCGTGCACGGGATCGATCTCCACTACAGCCCGTATCGCAACGTCACGCGCAAGAACGTCCAGGGATTCCGCCAGAATCCGCTGGGACGCTTCACGCTCGAGGAAACCGTGAAGAGGCAGTCATCGTCGCAGGAGGCTGGCCGACGTGACCGCGACCGGGGTGGCGCGCCCCGGTCGCGGGGCACACAGGGCCGCCAGGCCGGTGGTTTGCTGCGTCTGGCCCGGGGTGTAGACTGGTCCCATGAGGTCTGGTGAGCCGGCGCGGCCGCGTCCGGGCATCGAGTCCTCCACGCAGAGCCCGCCGCTCGTCGAGCGGGCCGGAGAGAGCGATGAATGCATTCCCCCGGGCCGCTTCGCGGCGGCGGTGGCGTGTCTCGCGGGCCTGCCCGCGGTGGCGCCGGCCTGTGTCGAAGGCGACGTGCGCGGCGAGGCCGTCACGGTCGAGAAGATCGTCGGCGCCACGGCGTCCGAACAGCGGGCGGACATGCAGATCCTCGGGGCCGGGTGGTTCCGGGCGCTCACCATCGAGAAGGAAGGTGGGTTCACCGACGACCACCACCGTCACCCTCGAACTCGACGGCGAGCCCATGATCTCGACGTCGTTCGCCATCCTCAAGAATGCGTGGAACCAGATCGGCACCACGTCCCTCAGTGCCGCAGTGAAGACCGAGGGCAGCA
Organism: Ottelia alismoides; assembly: GCA_037367405.1. Taxonomy (NCBI): domain Eukaryota; kingdom Viridiplantae; phylum Streptophyta; class Magnoliopsida; order Alismatales; family Hydrocharitaceae; genus Ottelia; species Ottelia alismoides. The sequence goes on from JAZKJV010004409.1 coordinate 11,521, forward strand.
GGAGCGTGATGACCATCTGGTATTCGCCGGAGCTCAAGTTCCGCACCATTGCCAACGTGCGTGTCGAGATCAACGAGGAAGGCGTGCAGGGCCTGGTCGTGCGGACCATCATGAACAAGCCCGCGCCGCACGAGCACATCCCCGGCACCAACACGCAGGTGGCGTTGCCGGCGTTCCAAGTAGGGGGGGCCGAGAAGCGGGCAAAGCCCGCACGAACCTCCCCTCGCCCTCAGGGAGAGGGGCGGGGGGTGAGCGATCCCGAGAAGCGGGCAAAGCCCGCACGAAACTCCCCTCGCCCTCAGGGAGAGGGGCGGGGGTGAGCGATCCGGGAAGCGGGCAAAGCCCGCACGAAACTCCCCTCTCCTTCAAGGAGAGGGGCGGGGGTGAGGATGGGTGTTCCTCCCGTACGCGATCAACCACGCGGTGCCGCACCCCATCCTCATCCTGTCCTTCCCCTTGAAGGGGAAGGGACCTGCTAGGTGAAGCGGGGCGGGGGTGAGCGATCCGAGAAGCGGCGAAGCCCGCACGAACCTCCCCTCGCCCTCAGGGAGAGGGGCGGGGGGTTAGCGATCCGAGAAGCGGGCAAAGCCCGCACAGAACTCCCCTCTCCTTCAAGGGATGAGGCCGGACACGGGCCAGCACCTGCGTGCTGGGCAGTGCCTGCCGAATCCGAGCGCCTCCGGCGCGAGGTGGAGGAGGGGCGGGGGTGAGCGATCCAAGAAGCGGGCAAAGCCCGCACGAAACTCCCTCTCCTTCAAGGAGAGGGGCGGGGTGAGGATGGGTGTCCCATCCGTACGCCACCAACCCCGCAGCCCCTAGACCCATCCTCATCCCGTCCTTCCCCTTGAAGGGGGAAGGGACCTGCTGAATGAAGCGGCGCAAGGTGGAGGAACCGAACCCCGGGCGCACCCCCTACGGCTTGTACGCCTCCACCTTCGCGCCGCGGAGGCTGTAGCCCACCTCGATGTCGGACGAGCCGTCGACCATGTACAGCGACTTCTTCGTCGCGCCGGTCGCGAGCCTGCCGCTCACCCACACGGGTTCGAACAGGCTCGTCATCTCGTAGGGCGCATCCACCTTCACGTGCACGATCTGGTTGGGGGGGCGGGGGCGGGGTGTGCACGCACGCGCCGACCCACGGCACGAGCAGGAACTCCGTCACGCGCTTGCCGGAAAGCTCCAGCGGCAGCAGGTAGCCGGGCAGCTTCACGACCTGACCTTCCAGCAGCGGGTTGGTCTGTGCGCCCCGGTTCCTGCGATGTTCGGAGATCTCGCGGCGCATCGCGAGCAGCGCCTCGACGTTCAGGCCGGACTGCTCCAGCCGCTGCGTAGCGGACTGGGCTGCGGTCACCTCGGCAGGCGTGAGCGTCTTGTCGCCCGCGGCCTTGCGATCGCGCACGCCCGCCACTTCCGACAGCGCGGCGAGCTGGTCACGCGTGAGCTTCTCGAACGGGTTGGCCGCGGGCACCGCCTTGGGCGCGAGGTCCTGCCACTGGATCTGGCGCGGCGCGTCCTCCGCGAACGTGGGGCTGACGGTGATGCCCAGGACCACGACGCAGGCGGTGAGGAGCAGCTTTCTCATGGCGGATTCCGGTTCAGAGGCGGATGGTCATGCCGTCGGCGAGGGACTGACGGTAGGCCCGGTACGCAGGCACGGCGCCGATGGCGAAACCGGCGGCGACGATCACGGCCAAGGATACAAGCTCGCGCGCGGACGGCACGAGCGCATTCGCCGTGAGCCCGTAATGCGACGCCAGCCACGATGCGCCGGCGACGAACCCGACCTGCACGACGGCCGCGCCGACGACCACGCCGATCAGGGCGAGCAGTCCGGCCTCGCCCATGATGAGCGCGAACACGTCGCGGGGCGACGCGCCCGCCGAGCGGAGGATGGCCATCTCGCGGCGGCGCTCGTTGGCCCCGGTGAGCAGAGCCACGAGCATGCTGCCCAGGCCCACGGCCACGGCCAGTGCGGACACGGCGAGCAGCGCGTTCTCGGCCACGCCCACGATCTCCCAGAGCTCCTGCAGCGGTGACGCCCGGCAGGATGGCCGTGAGCGCCTCGCCCGAAAATTCGTTGAAGGCGCGCTGCAGTCCGAGCGCCTGAGGTCGCGACTGGAGGCCGACGAAGACGGCGGTGAGTGCCGTGTCGGCCGCGTGGTCGTTGTGATCGCGCTGCAGCGCGGCCGCCAGCGGGTCGGCGGCTTCGTCGGATTCGGTGCGATGCAGCTCGTGCAGGCCGGCCAGCGGCACGAACAGCGCACGGTCCACCGGCGTGCCGGTCGGCGCGAGGATGCCCGCCACCCTGAAGGGATGCGCGTCGTGCAGCGCGAAGCTCACGTCCCCCGCGCCGTGCGCGAGCACCACCGCATCGCCGATGCGGTAGCCAAGCGTGCGTGCGACCTGGGCACCCAGCACCACGTCTTCGTCACCGTCGAACGCGCGACCCTCGCGGAAGGAAAGAGGGCGCGCCTCCCCGTACCGGAAGTGCTGGAAGTAGGCACCGGTCGTGCCCACGACCCGGTACCCGCGATGCGAGTCGCCGAGCGCGATGGGAATGGTCCACGCAACCTCGCGTCGTGCCGCGATGGCGCGATGCGTGTCCGCGCTCAGCGTGTTGGTGGGGTTGCCGATGCCGAACACCGAGAACAGCAGCAGGTGCACGGGACTCGACCGCGCGGCGACGATGAGGTCCGTGCCGGAGACTGCCGACGCGAAGCTCGTGCGCGTGGCGCCGCGGATGCGCTCCACCCCCAGCAGCAGCGTGACGGCGAGCGCGATGGACAGCACCACCAGCGCCGCGGTGAGGCGCCGGTGCCACAGGCTTGGGCGGCGAGACGCAGCATCACGGCCGGTTCACCTCGGGCAGGCGGAGCGTGCGGTCGAAGCCCGGGGCGAGCGCGGCGTGTGGCTCACGAAGAGCAGCGTGATGCCGTGCTGCGCGCATTCCTCGAAGAGCAGCCCGCACGAACGCTTCACGGTGATCGGCGTCGAGCGCGGATGTGGGCTCGTCGGCGATGACCATCTCCGGCGCGCCGATGAGGGCGCGCGCCGCGGCCACGCGCTGCTGCTGGCCCACGCTGAGGCCCGTGACCGGCCGGCCGTGCCGCGCCTCGTCCGCGAGTCCGAGACGGTCGAGCAGCCGCCGGGCTTCCTCGGCCACCGACCCCGCCGCGCTCGATGGCGCGGGCCCGGCGCCGCGTCGAGAAGTGGCAGGGCAGGGTGACGTTGTCGAGGAGCGGGAGGTACGGAATCAGGTTGAACATCTGGATAAGACGAAGCCCACGTGGTCGGCCCGGAAGCGGTCGCGGGCCGCACCGGAGAGCGTGGTGAGCGCGGTGCCCAGCACTTCCACGCGGCCGGACTCCGGCACGGTGACCCCACCGACGAGGGCGAGCAGCGTCGACTTGCCGCTGCCGCTCGGCCCCTGCACGAAGACGCGTTCGCCCTGCGCGATCTCGAGCGCATCGATGGCGAGGGTGAGCGGCGCACCGGGAGTCCAGCGGAAGCGGACATCGGTGAGACGGAGTGCTGGGGACGGTCGGGCGGAGGCCAAGGGCTCGGTCGGCATGGCGCGATGGTACCCGCGTCGCGTGCCCGTGCGACCGGGGCGGCCGGTGCAGGCCCGCTCAGTCGTCGTCGTACCGCTGCTGCAGGAACGGGTCTCCGCGCATGTGGTAGCCGCGCGTCTCCCAGAAGCCCGGCTCGTCACGCGTGGTGAACTGCAGGGCGTTCACCCATTTCGCGGACTTCCAGAAGTAGAGGTGCGGTACCAGCAGACGTGCAGGACCGCCATGCTCGTGCGCCAGCGGCCGCCGCCGAAGTGCGTCGCGACCATCGCGCGGCCGCCGACGAGGTTCGCCACGGGCACGTTGGTGCTGTAGCCGTCGACGCTGTGCGCGAGCGCGAAGGCCGTGGGCGGCGCCAGACCCGCCGATGTGAGCAGGTCGTCCACGGTGACGCCCTGCCACTGCGTATCGAATTTCGACCACGTGGTGACGCAGTGGATGTCCGTCGTGATGCCCGTCTGCGGCAGCGCGTTGAACTCCGCCCAGGTCCACACGCGGACCGGCCGCGGTCCGACCTTGAGCGTGAAGCGCCACTCGTCCAGGTCGACGAAGGGCGTCGGGCCGTACGAGAGGACGGGGAAGTCGTCGGTGAGGAACTGCCCGGGCGGCAGACGGGGCGGGGAGGGCATGGCGGACTCCGGAAGACGGTGCAGGCCCGTCCGGCCGGACGGCCCGGCGGACGGCCTCGCTCCCATTGTCTCCCGGACGGTCCGCGGCCGGGAACCGGGGACGTCAGGGCCGCGACGGCGGGGTACGAGGCAGAAGGAGTTCGAACACGGACCCGCCGCCCTGATGCCGCATCGCGCGCAGCACGCCGCCGTGATGCTCGGCGATCTCGCGCGAGATGGCGAGACCGAGTCCGGTACCGCCCGCGCCCGTGCGGGTGGTGCTGCTCTGGACGAACTTCTCGAACACGGCTTCCAGTTCGTCCTCGGGGATGCCGACCCCTTCGTCCCGTACTTCCACCCGCACGGCCGGCGTCCCGTCGCCCGCACCGGCCAGACCTGCCGGGTGAAGTGTGGCGTTCTCGACGCGGACGTGAACGTGGCCGCGCGCCGGCGTGAACTTCAGCGCGTTGGAGAGCACGTTGCGCAGGACCTGACCGATGCGCAGACCGTCGCATTGGACCACCGGGTCGCCGGTCGTGACCTCGAGACGCATCTCCACGCCGCGCTCGAGTGCGACCGGCTCCAGTTCCGTCATCACATCTGCAACGAGCCTGTTCACGTCCTGCGCGGCCATGTCGTAGCGCATGTGACCCGCCTCGAGCTTGGCGAGGTCCAGCAGGTCGTTGAGCAGAGACAGCAGGCGTTCGCCGCTCTGATTGATCCGCTCGAAGTAATGGGGAATCGACGGGGCGCCTTCGGGGGCGGCGCCGGACTTCTGCAGGCCCAGCCGCGCGAATCCGAGAATCGCGTGCATGGGCGTGCGCAGCTCGTGCGACATGTTGGCCAGGAACTCCGACTTGGCGCGGTTGGCGGTCTGCGCGGCCTCCTTGGCGGCAACCAACTCGGCCGTGCGGCGACGGACGATGTCCTCGAGCTGGTCGTGCGACGTCTGCAGTGCCTGCTGCGCCGCATGCAGGTCCGAGATGTCGCTCAGGCGATCCGGATGCACCCGCCGCCGTCGTCGGGCGGCACGCGGCGCATTTCCAGGCGCGCGTGGAAGGTCGAGTCATCCGGCCGGCGGAGCGTGAGTTCGCATTTGCGGGGCGCGTCGTCGCCGGCGGCGGCACGCAGTTCAGCCTGTACGAGCGACGCGGCGTCGTTCGCGACGTAGCTGTCGAAATACCCGGCAAGCAGCGCGGTGCGGGAAGCCCCGAGCAGGGCGGCGCCGGTCAGGTTGATTCTGGTGATCCAGCCGGTGTTCTTGACCGTGAGATACCCCACCGGCGCGAATTCGTAGAGGTCGAGGTAACGGTCCCGGCTTTCGGCGAGGGCGCGCTGCGCGGCACGCAACTCGTCGTTCTGCATCTCCAGCTCGACCTGATGGGTTCTCAGCTCCTGCAGGAGGTGTTCGACGCTCGGCGCTTCCGCGCCCTGGTCCGGGGCGACGGTCGGAGCGACTGCCTGCGCGACGACGGTTTCGCGGAGGGACGTCGGTACTGGATGCGGTGGCTTGCCTGACATGGCTCTCCCTGGGCGGGAGAGTCTCGGCCGGCCGGACCCGGTGATCAGGCCCATCCGTCTGCTGCATCGGCATGGCAATGCTTTTGCCGGACAGTTCGGTTCTCCCGACGACAACGCTATATGGCCTGATTGTTTTCGGTTTGATCGACGTCAACTTTAGTCTCGCCGGTCGGGCGCCCGCGCGCCGCGAAGGTCAGCGCGGACCCTCGACCGACAGGGACAGCAGGATTCTTGGCCCCGGCGAGCCCTCGCCGTGCAGCCGGCGGGCGTTCAGCTGGATCCGGCGCGCCCCCAGAGCCGGAACGCTTCGTACGATCTCCAGGTTCTCGAGGATGCGATTCTGGGGCAGCAGGTTCTCCAGCGCCTGGTGCAGTGCCGGCGAGTCCCACTGTCCGTCGTCGAGTGAGAAAAACGACTGCCCGACGATGGCAGCGGCGGTGGTGCCGAAGGTGGCGAGATAGGACCGGCTCGCCGCCACGACGACGAGGTTCTCGTCCATGACGAGTAAGGGGTCGCGGACCGTGTCGACGATGGCCTCGGCGAATTCACGCGCGTCTGTCAGCACCGCCTCGGCGCGAATGCGCAGCGTGATGTCGGAGAAGGTGAGCACCACGCCGTCGATCACGTTCTCCAGGGTGCGGTAGGGCTGGACACGCGCGAGGTACCACCGGCCGTTGGGCGTGCGCACCTCGCGCTCGCGCGGCACGAGCGAGGCCATCACGGCCTCGGCGTCGGCCAGCAGATCCTCCTCGTCGATGTCGGGCTTGAAGTCGCTGAGGGGGCGGCCCACGTCGGAGTTGACGAGGTGGTAGATGGTGAGCGCATCCCGCGTGAAGCTGCGGATGGCGAGGTTCCGGTCGAGGAAGATGGTGCCGATGCTGATGTTGTCGAGCAGGTTCTTCAGGTCGTTGCGCGTGCCCGCCAGCTGCTCGATCTTCGCGCGCAGCTCGGCATTGACCGTGGTCATCTCCTCGTTGACCGACTGGAGCTCCTCCTTCGAGGTTTCCAGCTCCTCGTTGGTGGACTGCATCTCCTCGTTGGTGGACTGCAGCTCCTCGTTCATCGACTGCAGTTCCTCGATGGCGGCCTGCTTCTCCTCGATCGTGGCCTGCAGGTTCTCCGTCGTGTAGGCGAGTTCGCGCTCGAGTTCCTCGACGCGCGCCGTCGGGGCCGGGGCGGGTTCCTGGCGCCTGGGTCTGCGCCGGCCCGTCCGAGGTGTCCGGCCCGGATCCTCGAACGTGACGAGCGCCAGCGGCGCGGCGTTCGTTGCGGACGTCACCGCCCGGATGCCCAGCCGGACGGTCTCGACTGCCGCTTCGGCCCGGAACGAGACCTCCGCGTCCAGACTGACCCCGGCGTCGTCGCGCAGGAGCGCGAACGCCTTGCGCAGCGGCAGCTGCAGGCCTTCCCGGGCCATCTCGATCACGTTGAACGCCGCCTGGCCGGGCGCGGGTCGCAGGTAGCGCCGGTTTCGCCGTGCACGAAGAGGATGTTGCCCGTGGCATCCGTGAGCACGGCCGGGGGCGCGAACCAGTGCAGCAGCGCGCGCCGGATGATCTCGGTGGGGTTCAGCAGGGCGGCTTGGGTTCCGCCTCGACCGCGGGTCGCTGCAGGGTGGCCGACCCCGGGGCGATGCCCCCGAGACCCGCGAAGCCGTGCAGCGAGCGTTGTGCTTTCGGACGGGCCTCGTAGATCTTCCACGTCCGGTCCACGGGCGCGAACAGTTCGGTCAGGTCTCCGACGCTCTCCGACGGCGACAGGAACAGCGCCCCGCCCGGCTTGAGCGCATAGTGGAACGTCGTGATCACCTGTTCCTGGGCGGAGGGGTCGAGGTAGATGAGCAGATTCCGGCAGGACACGAGGTCGAGCCTCGTGAACGGGGGATCCTTGACGACGTTCTGCACGGCGACGATCACCATGTCGCGGATGTCGCGACACACGCGATAGCCCTCGTTCTCCCGGACGAAGTAGCGCGTCAGGCGCTCTTCGCCTATCCCGGTGACACTGGCGGGCGGGTAGACGCCGGCGCGTGCGAGGGCCACGGCGTCCTCGTCGACATCCGTCGCGAAGATCTGCACCTTCAGCGGCGACTGGGTCTCCTCCGCGAGTTCCCTGAGCAGGATGGCGATGGAGTAGGCCTCCTCCCCCGAGGAACACCCCGCCACCCAGACGCGAAACGCCTGATTCTCCGCGGTCTCGAACAGGCGACGCGACAGGACGTCCCGCTTCAGGGCGGCGAACGCCTCAGGGTCCCGGAAGAAACTCGTGACGTTGATGAGCAGTTCCGACACGAGCGCGCCGGCCTCGGCGGGATGTTCCCGGATGAACCGCGCATAGACGTCCAGGTCCTCGATGTGATGGACCTCCATCCGCCGCGCGACGCGCCGTGACACCGTGGCTTTCTTGTAGCGGGAGAAGTCCTGGCCGCTCGCCGATTGCAGCGCCGAGAGTACGCGATTCAGCCCGCGGATCTGCGCGGCGGTCAGCGGCGGTTTGGTACCAGGGTGTCGGACCCCGGCATCGGTCATGAGCGCCGCGGCCATCCGGTCTGGCGGGAGCACGACACGGGCGTAGCCCGCGGTGATGGCGCTCGTGGGCATCCCGTCGAACGCGGCGGTGACCGGGTCCTGCGCCAGGGTCTGCCCGCCGCTGCCCAGGATGGCGCGCAGTCCGAGCGTTCCGTCGCTGCCGGTGCCCGAGAGCACGATGCCGACGGCGAGTTCTCCGCGCTCGGTCGCGAGCGACTCGAAGAATCGGTCGATGGGCATGCGCAGGCCGCGCGGCCGTTCGGGCCGGGTCACGCTCAGCGCGCCGCGGGCCAGCGTGATCTCGCTGTTCGACGGGGTGACGAACACGCAGTTGGGCGAGAGGGGCATGCCGTCGCGGGCTTCGGTCACCGGGATGGCAGCGACCCGCTGGAGGATGTCCGTCAGGAGGCTGGGGTGGTCCGGGTCCGTGTGGGACACGACCACGAACGCCATGCCGCTGTCCGCGGGAACGTGCCGGAGGAACGCCTGCAGCGGCTCCAGCCCGCCGGCGGAGGCGCCGAGACCGACGACCGGGAAGGTGGCGGGACGGCTGGGACTGCCCGAGGCCGATACGGGGTCCGTGCCGCCTGCGTCCGGCGGGGTGTCATCGGTCATCGGGTCTCCAGTTGAGGGCGGCGCGCCCGAGGATACACCTCCGATGACCCGCTCCCCGCTGTCTGGTCCTTCGGCGCTTCGAGCCGGCACCCGGGGCCGCCCGGCCGACGTCCCGCGAACCTTCCGCACGATCCGCGGCCTATACTCTCCGAGCATCGTGTTCCACTTCGATAAGGACTGCATCCACGTGAGCCATTCCCTGATCCGCCGCCTCGCCGTGTTCGTCTTCTCTGCCTTTGCGCTGACCGCCATGGTGGTGGTCGATGCCGAAGCACGCCGCCTCGGGGGCGGCCGCTCCATGGGGCGCCAGTCGGACAACGTGAACCAGCGCCAGGCCACGCCGCCGGCCCAGAACTCGCCGAACCAGAATCAGAACCAGGCGTCCCGCAACGATCCCGCGCCTCAGCAGGGGGCGGCGGCGCAGCCGCCCCGCAACCGCTGGCTGGGGCCGATCGCGGGCCTCGCCGCCGGGCTGGGCATCGCGGCGCTGCTGTCGCACTTCGGGCTGGGCGGCGCGTTCGCCGAGATGCTGGGCTCGTTCCTGCTCATCGCCCTGCTCGTGATGGCGGGTCTGTTCGTGTGGCGCATGCTGAAGGGCGGCGGCCGGCCTGCGGGCAACCGGCCGGCCTACGCCGGGGCGCCGGGCGGCGGGCGTGAAGCCCCGGTGTCGTTCGAGCGCCAGCGCGGTAACGTCGATGCGGCGCGGCCCCATGTCGTGCCTGCACCGGCGCAGAGCCGCGACGTGGCTCCCGGAACGCCCGTCAGCGTGACCGGCGAGCCGCTTCCGCCGCTCCGCACTTCCGGGGACGCGCCGGCGTCAGCGCCGACGTGGACCATTCCGGCGGACTTCGATGTGCCGGCATTCGTGCGCAGCGCCAAGGTGCATTTCGTCCGCCTCCAGGCCGCCTGGGACGCGGGTGACCTCGACGACATCCGCGACTTCACCACGCCCGAGATGTTCGCGGAGATCAAGATGGACTTCGCAGAGCGTGGCGAAGCGGTCAACCGCACCGAGGTCGAGTCGCTCGAAGCGGAACTGCTCGGCATCGACCAGCAGGGGGGCCACGCGGTCGCGAGCGTGCGCTTCTCCGGTGCGCTGAAGGAGCATGCCGACCGCCCCGCCGAGCCCTTCGTGGAGGTGTGGAACCTCGTGAAGCCCCGCTCCGGCCGTGACGGCTGGCTGCTGGCGGGGATCCAGCAGGTGGGCGGGAACTGACGCTGCACTGATCCCGCCCCGCTCGGGGCGCGGCACCAATCCGCGGCCCGGGAGGAAGTTCCTTCCCCCGGGCCGCGGCGTTTCGGGCGGCGCAGTGACGCCGCATCCCTCCCGTGGCCTGCTGCGGTACGGCGTGGCGGGCGGCTATTCCCGACGGCGGCGGCGTCCGACCGCGATCGCCAGGATGGCGCCGCCGGTCGCGAGCATGGTCAGTTCCGCCGGTTCCGGCACAGGCAGGATTCCCTCGCTGAAGACGATCCGGAAGTCGCCGGCCCGCTCGAAGCCCGGCGAGATGACGATGGTCGGGTCCACCCACGCGGCCATCGACAGGACGGCGCCGTCCACGCCTACGTGACCGGACCCCAGGGCCTCCAGCTCGACGACGTACGTCGTGCCGGGAACGGCGAGACCCGAGAAGGCGTGATCGAAGGAGAGGGGGCCATAGGTGCAGCTGCCCTTGACGCACCCGCGGGCGGAGTGCGCTCCGGCCGGAGCCCCGGGCAGTTCGATGTCGGCCTGGGCCCACAGGTTGTAGATGGAGGCCCCGTAGGTCACGGAGCTGTCGACATGGCCGCGTGTGTGCACGTCGACGGGGATCGGACCGCCGTAGGGGTCGCCCCCGACCTGCTCGATGCGCCACTCGTAGTACACCCGCGCGGAGAAGCTGCCGGCCATGTCCCGCGTCGGATTGCCGATGGCCTGCATCGTGATCCCGCCTTCGGCCCGCGGCAGGGCACCCCCCGTGGTGCTCACGAATTCCGATGCAGTCTCGTCCGGGGCCGTCTCCGACTCCACGAATGACTCCGGCCGGGTGTCGTCCGTGCCCAGGCCGTGGAAGAGGCCCTTCGCGTAGACGTACTCCTGGAAGACCGCGACTTCCAGCGTCGCAGCCGCCGCAGGCAGGGCCTGCGCGGTACCGGCAGCGGCGACGGCCCACGCGGCGCATCGCACGAGTGTTCGTGGCTTCATCGATGTTCTCCCCCGGTTGCGGATCCGGAAGAAAAGTATCGGGCACCCCGGGGAACGTGCCTTGATCACGCGCAAGGTTCTGCGAGGCGCGATGCGCGGTGCGGACGGTCCGCCTTCGGCGGTGGAAACGCGGGTGGCACCGCGAGCCGCACCGCAGCCGCTCCTTGATCATCGTCAAGAACGGACCGATGCCTTCCGCGCAATGTTGGCGCCGACCACCGGCAGCGTGACCGGCGCTGCCTCCTGCGAGGATCCCCCGGATTGGAAACCGTCATCCGAAAGCGCTCGGCGCTCGACGTCGTCCCCAACGTGGCCGACTACGACACGGCACGCGCGGACTTCTCGTGGGCGCAGGCGCGCGCGCAACTCGCCGGGCTGCCTGCCGGCCGCGGCCTCAACATCGCCCACGAGGCCGTGGACCGTCATGCGGGCGGTGCGCGCGGCGGACACTGCGCCCCTGCGCTGGCGGGGGCGGGACGGCGCGACGCGCACGTTCACCTACGACGAACTCGCGCGCGAGACCAGCCGGTTCGCAAACGTGCTCGGCTCGCTGGGTGTGGCCGCGGGCGAGCGGGTCTTCGTGATCGCGGGGCGGATTCCCGAGCTCTACATCGCCGTGCTCGGCGCGCTGAAGCACCGCTGCGTGGTCTCGCCGCTGTTCTCGGCCTTCGGCCCCGAGCCGATCGCGACGCGCATCGGGATCGGCGAAGGCAGTGTCCTCGTCACGACCGCGAGCCTGTACCGGAAGAAGATCGCGCCCATCCGGGCGCGGCTGCCGTCGCTGCGGCACGTGCTGATCGTGCCGGACGAGGCGGGCGAACCGATTCCCGGGGGGACGATCGATGCCGTTGCAGCGCTCGCCAGTGCGTCGCCCCAGTACGAGATCGGCCCCACGGATCCGCAGGACCTCGCGCTGCTGCACTTCACGAGCGGCACCACGGGCAGGCCGAAGGGTGCCATGCACGTCCACGAGGCCGTGGTGGCGCACCACGCGACGGCCGCGATGGCCCTCGACCTGCACGCGGACGATGTCTTCTGGTGCACGGCCGATCCGGGGTGGGTGACGGGAACGTCCTACGGGATCATCGCGCCGCTCACGCACGGGCTCACGATGATCGTCGACGAGGGCGACTTCGATGCGGCCCGCTGGTACGAGGTGCTGGAGCAGGAGGGTGTGAGTGTCTGGTACACGGCACCGACCGCCGTGCGCATGATGATGAAGGGCGGCGCGGCCGCCGCGCGCGAGCGTCGCTACCCGCGACTGCGCTTCATCGCGAGCGTGGGCGAGCCGCTCAATCCGCAGGCGGTGCGCTGGGGCGTGGAGGCGTTCGGTCTGCCGATCCACGACAACTGGTGGCAGTCGGAGACGGGCGGCATCATGATCGCCAACTTCGCGGCGATGGATATCCGCCCCGGATCGATGGGCAGGCCGCTGCCGGGCGTCGAGGCCGCCATCGTGCAGCGCCGCGCCGACGGCGGCGTCGACGTGCTCACCGCACCCGACCGCGAAGGAGAACTCGCGCTGAAGCGCGGCTGGCCTTCGATGTTCCGCGGCTATCTGCACGAGGAGGAGCGCTACCGGAAGTGCTTCGCGGGGGACTGGTACCTCACCGGCGATCTCGCGCGGCGCGATGCCGACGGCTACTACTGGTTCGTGGGCCGGGCGGACGACGTGATCAAGTCCTCGGGGCATCTCATCGGGCCGTTCGAAGTGGAATCCGCGCTCATGGCGCACGCCGCGGTCGCCGAGGCCGGGGTGATCGGCAAGCCCGACCCCGTGGCGGGCGAACTGGTAAAGGCCTTCGTCGCGCTCAAGCCCGGTCACGAAGGTACCGAGGCCCTGCGCCGCGAGCTGCTGGCGTTCGTGCGCGTGCGGCTCGGCACGGCGGTCTCGCCGAAGGAGATCGACTTCGTGGCGGGCCTGCCCAAGACGCGCAGCGGAAAGATCATGCGCCGCCTGCTGAAGGCCCGCGAGCTGGGTCTTCCCGAAGGCGACACGTCGACCCTGGAGTGAACCGTGAACACCGACCGGGACACCTCGATGCGCTTCCTGCGCGACATGCTCCGGGTCCGGCGCTTCGAGGAGAAGTGCGCGGAGCTCTACAGCGCCGGAAAGATCCGCGGCTTCCTGCACCTGTACATCGGCGAGGAGGCGGTCGCGTGCGGTGCCATTCCCGAGCTGGCGCCCGCAGACGCGATCCTGGCCACCTATCGCGAGCACGGTCACGCGCTCATCCGCGGCGTGTCGGCGCGGGCCATCATGGCCGAGATGTTCGGCAGGCAGGAGGGCTGCAGCCGCGGACGCGGCGGGTCCATGCACCTCTTCGACGCGGCCACGCGCTTCTACGGCGGCAACGCCATCGTGGCGGGGGCGCTGCCGATGGCCGCAGGTTTCGGGCTGGCCGACCGGCTCCGGGGCAGCGATGCGGTCACGGCGTGCTTCTTCGGCGAGGGAGCCATGGCGGAAGGCGAGTTCCACGAGTCCGCGAACCTGGCCGCGCTGTGGAAGCTGCCGGTGCTCTTCGTGTGCGAGAACAATCTCTACGCGATGGGCACGGCCCTGGAGCGCTCGGAGGCCGATACGGATCTGTGCGAGAAGGCGCGTTCCTACGGCATGACGGCCTGGAGCGTGGACGGCATGGATGTCGCGGCCGTCGCGTCGGAGACGCGGCGCGCCGTCGCCCGGGTGCGGCGCGGCGAGGGGCCGGTATTCCTGGAGATGAAGACGTACCGGTTCCGCCCGCACTCCATGTTCGACCCGGAGCTCTATCGCGGACGCGACGAAGTGGAACGCTGGCGGGCCCGCTGTCCGATCGGGACGCTGAAGCGGCGGATGGAGTCCGACGGCTGGCTCAACGCGGAGGCGTGGGCATCTCTCGAGGCCGAGGCGGCCGCCGAGATCCGCGACGCAGTGGAGTTCGCAGAGGCCGGCACGCTCGAACCCGTGGAACATCTCGAGCGGGATGTGTATGCCCGCCAGCCCGGAGGTGCGTCATGACCCCGACGATCCGCACCACCTACCGCGAGGCCCTGCGGGAAGGTCTGCGCACCGCACTGCACCGTGATCCGAGGGTCTTCCTCATGGGCGAGGACGTGGGGCGCTACGGCGGCACGTATGCCGTGAGCAAGGGATTCCTCGACGAGTTCGGCGAGGACCGCATCCGCGACACGCCGTTGTCCGAGTCCGCCTTCGTCGGGGCCGGCATCGGCGCAGCGCTGAACGGGATGCGGCCGATCGTCGAGATCATGACCGTGAACTTCAGCCTGCTCGCGCTCGACCAGATCATGAACAACGCCGCGACGCTGCGGCACATGTCGGGCGGACAGTTCAGCGTGCCGCTGGTCATCCGGATGACGACGGGCGGCGGGCGGCAGCTCGCCGCACAGCACTCGCACAGCCTGGAAGGCTGGTATGCGCACATTCCCGGTGTGCGCATCGTGGCCCCGGCGACGCATGAGGACGCCTACGGCATGGTGCTCGCGGCGCTGCAGGACCCCGACCCGGTGCTGATCTTCGAGCACGCGCTGCTCCTCAACGCGGAGGGCGAGATGCCTGCGGAGCCGCCCCCGGTGGATCTCGACCGGGCTGCCGTCCGGCGCGAAGGCGATGCGGTCTCGATCATCACTTACGGCGGCTCGCTTCCGAAGGCCCTGGCCGCGGCGGACACGCTCGCGGCGGACGGCATCCCGGCCGAGGTCATCGACCTGCGCACGCTGCGTCCGCTCGATGACGCGACGATCATGGCTTCGGTGGCGAAGACGCACCGCGTCGTGATCGTGGACGAGGGCTGGAAGAGCGGCAGTCTCTCGGCGGAGATCACGGCACGCATCGTGGAGCAGGCCTTCTACGAACTCGACGCGCCGGTGGCGCGCGTGTGCAGCCGCGAGGTGCCGGTGCCCTACGCAAGGCACCTGGAGGAGGCGGCGCTGCCGCAGGTGTCGGGGATCGTCGAGGCCGTGCGACGGCTCGTCGCGGACCGGGAGGCGGCATGACCGATTTCACGATGCCCTCGCTGGGCGCGGACATGGAGGAGGCGACCTTGGTCGAATGGAAGGTCGCGCCGGGCGATGCGGTGAAGCGCGGCGACATCGTGTGCGTGATCGAGACGCAGAAGGGCGCGGTGGACGTCGAGATCTGGGAGGGCGGGACGATCGCGGAACTGGTCGCGAGACCCGGGGACGTGATTCCCGTGGGCGGGCTGCTGGCACGATTGTCTGGGGGGGAACCGGCGGTTGCACGTGGGCCGGAGACGCCGGGGCCATCGGCCAGTCCCCCTGCATCGGACCGCCCCCCGCCCGCGCCGGCGCAAACCCCGACCACGACGCCGGGATCGCGGCGTCCCGTGTCACCCGCGGCACGGCGACGCGCGCAGGCGCTGGGAGTATCGCTTGCCACGCTGGCGGGTACCGGCTCCGACGGCGTGATCACGCTGGAGGACGTGGAGCGTGCCGCCGTGGCCGGCGCCGCCGCGAAGGTGCCCGATGCACCGATCACCGCCGGTGTGTCCGGCGCGGGCATGCGGAGCGCGATCGCAGCCGCCATGTCGCGTTCGAAGCGCGAGATCCCGCACTACTACCTGGGCCACGAGATCCGCCTCGATGCCGCGCTGGACTGGCTGACGCGGTTCAACGCGGAGCGGCCGATCGCCGAGCGGGTGCTGTTCGCCGCCCTCGCACTGAAGGCCGTGGCCCGCGCGCTGCGCGATTCGCCCGATCTCAACGGCCACTTCGCGGACGGTGCGTTCCGTCCGGGAGCGGGGATCCACGTCGGCGTGGCGGTTGCGCTGCGCGGCGGCGGGCTGATCGCGCCCGCGCTGCACGACGCCGACCGGCTCGCCCTGCCGGAGCTCATGACCGGTCTCAAGGATCTGCTGCAACGGGCACGCGGCGGCCAGCTGCGCAGCTCGGAGCTCGCCGATGCGACCGTCACCGTCACCAGCCTCGGGGACCTCGGTGTGGATGCGGTCTACGGCGTGATCCATCCGCCGCAGGTGGCGCTGGTAGGTCTGGGCAAACCGGCCAGCCGTCCGTGGGTCGAGGGTGAGCGCGTGATCGTCGCGCGGACGCTTCACGCGAGCCTGTCGGCCGACCACCGCGCGAGCGACGGCATGGCGGGAGCACGCTTCCTCACCACGCTGGACCGCGTTTTCCAGGAACCGGAGGCACTGGCATGACACTGAGCGCCGAGGCGATCTGCAACGCGTTCATCGACAGCATCCTCGAGGTGGCCCCGGAGGCCGATTTCCAGACCCTGAAGCCGGACCGCCCGCTGCGCGCCCAGCTCGACATCGATTCGTTCGATTTCCTGCGGGTGCTCGAAGCGTTTCACGCTCACACGGGCATCGACGTGCCGGAGGCGGACTACCCGAAGCTCGATACGTTTGGCGGGGCCCTGGCCTATCTCGCGAAGCGGGAAGTGAATCGGTGAGCGAGGGCATCCCGCGCGCCGCAGCCCCCTCGCGCGCACCGGCGGCGGCGATGGTCCGTGGCGCGGCAGGGATCCCTGGGCGTTCCGCCGCACGCCCTTCCGGCTTGGGAGCGACGCGGGTTTTGCAGCTCGTCGATGCGCCGGACCGTTGATCCCCGTCAACACCTCCGCAGCCAGCAGGCCGAGCATTGCACGATCGGCATGTGGAGTTCAGGAGGAGGGTCATGAAGACATTTCGGTTGGCTGGCGCGATCTCGACCGGGGCTGCGCTTGCCATGATGGTCCTGGTGCCCGAGGCGGGCGCCTACGAGGAGCCGTACTACGCGCGGGTGTTCAACTGGGCCTACAACGGAACGGCCGGACCGGGAGGCACGGGCGCGACACAGATCGAGGAAGGTCCCCGCGCGGTCGCCGGTGACATCGGTCCCCGGTGGTGGGATTGCAGCACCAACGCCTGCGTCTTCGGGGCCGGGGGCGGGACTGGGGTACAGCGCGTCCTCGGCGGATCCGTTCGCCGGCGTGATCCGGGCGGAATCCGGGGCGCGGAGCCTGGCGAACTCCGTGGTCGAATGGGACGTGAAGACGCCCTTCGGTACGTTCCACATCGTGCCGCCGTACTGGGGGCGAAGGACAGTCCGAGGCCTATGTCCACAGCACGTGGCGCATCGCCTCTCCGGACGGTTCGCTGCGCCCGGGGGATCCGGTGTCGGTCACGGGGACGCTGACGCTCTCGGGCGTGCTGGAGAACGGCCCCTTGGCCAGCTACAAGGCCGCGCTCGCGCTGACCGGGCGGAACAACGCAGGCTGGCTGAACGGCAGGGAGTTTACGGACATCGGAGTCCTCGAGGATCTCGCCGGACGGGGCCAGACGGAAGGGTTCGTCCTCGTCGAGGGCGACGATCCGGCAGGGCTGCCGAGGAGCGTCGAGTTCACGCGCGAGTTCCACGTGGGAGATGAACTCGTGATGGAACTGCTCCTCCGGACCGTGGCCGGCGTGCCGAACGACGGCGTCCCGAAGGAAGTCTGGGCCCGTTTCGGGCAGACACTCGCGGGCGGGATCGCGACCGGCACGCCGGGCGCCGTGCTCGTGCCAATTCCCGAGCCCGGAACCTATGCGATGTTGCTGGCGGGACTCGGCGTCATGGCCGCGCGGCGGTTCGCAGGCCGCCGGGGCCGTTCGACCTCATCCGGTGCTGTTGGCGGGGACGGGTGAGCCGGCTGCGCAGGGCGGGGCCGTAGTTCGCAGCGAAGGGGGCAACCATCGGGGAACCATGAGGATCGGGACATCCGAGTCACGTGGTCGCGCGCACGGCTCGATGCCGATTGCGGTGCATCGGAGACCCGGCTTTTTTTGCTGGAAGCAATCCCTTTGGTCTCCGCGCGCTGCCCTCATGGGCCCGCTGCACTGCAGAGGCCGCGCTCGCGTGCGGAGGGCGTCACGGCTGGCACCTTCAAGAACCGCCTGGCGATGGCTGGGAACGGCGGAAGGCTGATGTCCCGGTTCGCCAGGTTCCATCTGTCTCGAGGCGTGCCGACGCAGCCGCTTGAGATCTTCACAACGGTCATGCATCCTTCATGACGTTCGCAGCCCGTGGGTCGACGAAGTGGAGTCACCAAAGTGGTGGTCATGCGAAGTGGCTGCAATGAGGCGTTCGCACCTTCTGGCGGAGTCTCGTTGTCGTGGCCACGTTCGTTGACTCGAAAATGGCCGCACGGGATCCGTGATCGGGGTGCTTCGGAGCGAATCGGTGCTTTCCAGTCTCGAGAGACCGGGGCGGATTCGCGGAGACGGGAGGCTTCCAGTTGAAAACACGTTACCCCGTTGCGGGGCGGATCGCGCTTCATCGGCTGCGCATGCGTATTCCCGGCACTGTCGTAACGGCGATCACGATCTTCGCCACGGCCAGTTTCCGGCACGAGCCATCGACCTTACCTGGACCGAAGGCGACTACAGCAGCAAAGGTTTCCCCTCGTACATCGGATCTTTTCGATGGCCGACTCTGGACATCACCGGTCCCGGCAACAGACGTCTCGATATCTCGATCGAAAATGGCGGCACGATCAACCTGCGCGGAGGATCCCTCGAGATCGTTGAGGGCGTGACTCTCACCAACAACCAGACGCTGAACGTGTTCGAGAATGCGGGAATCTCGACAGCGTCGGCGGGCACGATCAGCAACACGGGTGGAAATCATCTGGTCGACGACTGGGGTTCCGCCTGACCCAAATCGGGTGGACTACTGGCAGCTGTCCGGCGTCTCGCTGATCAACACCGGCGTGCTTTCGACCGATGGAATTGTCGAGTACGCCGGTGGCGGGACGCTCACCTCAAATGAGAATACGGTGTTCCAGACTCACTTCAACCCATTTAAGCAGCGCCTGGACTCCACAAGATCAACAAGAACGGGATCGTCACGTTCGATCTCCCGTATACGCGATTTGGTGAAGGGGTGGTCGAACTGGCGAATGGGAGGTTTCTGGCCGCGCACGAAAGCGGGTTCCGGACTACGCAGAACTTCGTTTGGAGTGGCGGGCAGCTCGAGGGGAATGGACGAATGGACTCTCATTCAAGGCTTTCGCCGAAAGCGAGAAGATCCTCGGTAAAGGCGCGTCTTTCATCAATGAGGCACGTTTTGAACTCGCTGGCGGCGACCTGACCATCAAGTCAGGCGCCCGCTTCGACACGGAATACCGAGGCCAGGACCGCCCCTGAGTTCCTGATTCACGGGGGAACGACTATCGGGGTAGAGACGGACGTGTTCTTCACGACGTCTCAGGGAGATTTCCGAAAAGTCTCAGGCGATGACGACGCCACGATTCTCGTGGAAGGGAGCGCCAATTTCGGAGGCTTTTTTGAAGAGCGGGAGCTTCGCGTGGACGCTGGCCGCGTAAATGTCGAAGGTACCGGGATGCTGGTGTTGAACCCTGTCCATATAGTAGGCCCAGGGCGAGTTCGGATGGCGACAACGGAGACGTGTGGTTGAACGCGACAGTCCTTACGGACGACGGATGGAGGCACAACGGTATCCGCGTCTCCGGTACCGCTTTGGAGATCGGGGAGGGTATTGGCGTCCGAGTATGGGATCGTCGATCGAGAAATCCGATGGCTATCCAGGGTGATGTTCATTGGACCGGCGGCACCCTTGATGGGTATTGGAGCATTCCGGAAGGAAGCACCTGGACGGTATCCGGTCAGGGCACACGTGCCATGACCGGCATGCTTGAGAACCGCGGAACCATCAACATGCTGGAGCCGGGCCTCCTTGTGAACAGGGTTGGGTCTGAATCGCTCCTGGTGAACTCTGGTTCGATCACGGCGCGAGGGGGACAGTACGTTTGGGAGGGATTGTGCTTTTGCGTTGCCGTTGAGAACCAGCAAGGAGGGCGTATAGACCTGTTGTCCGGACCTATCGGCATCGCGTTCCAGACGCGTAATGCCAACGTACCGATCGGACGTCTGCCGGAAAACCGAGGTACCGTCCATGTCTGGTCCGGGGGCTGATGTGCTGATTGGAAGCTATCAGTGGTTCGACAATTTCGGACACATCATCATCGATGACGGGGCCTCGGTGGTATCTGGGAGGATTACCAATCGGGGCTCACTAGTCCTTGCGGGGCACCTTGATGGTGATGTGCTCAATGATGGCCTCATGATCCTGGGAGAGAAATTGCACACGCTCGACTGGACCGGTGGTTCGGCCAGACGCCGACGGTACTCTGATCTTGGACATTGAGAGCGCCGAGAGCTTCGGACACCCTGACCTTCGGTTTACCTCATGCCGGAAGAGGGTCTCGCGGGGAAGCTTCATGTTCGCAATGCCGGGTACCGACCGCGTGTGGGTGATTCTTTCCATTTCCTCATCGGCAGGGATGCGGACGCGGGCGGTCGCTTCGATACGGTCACCCTCGAAGGTTTCAGCTCCGACGTTGCCTTCGATGTACGGTACGCAATCGACGGCGTCCGACTCAGCGTGGTTGCCGTCCCTGAGCCGTCGACGTGGCTGCTGATGCTGAGTGGAGTGGCTATCGTTGGGTTGCAGAGAACACGTAAGTCAGCCGGTCGCTTCGAGTAGGGGGCAAGAAAGTGTTCTCGTCTGAAGAGATCGCGGATGTCCTCGGCCGCTGGTAAAGCATTGCGGCGTACCGACCGAGGCACGATGTCCTTTCGCCCTCGTACGAGCGCGCGAGTGCTGCGCTGATCACGATGCTGGTGTCCCAGTCGAGAGGCGTCCGTTCAGGCATCGGTTCGGCGCTCCGAGGGAAAGGCGCCCATGGCTCAAGAAATGAACCAGACGATTGAAACCAGTGCGCCGTGTGAAGTGCTCCCTGAACCTGCGACAAACGGAATGCTGGTTTTCGGACCGCTACGGTAGGGCTCCTCCTGGCGGTGGTGGACCCCGTTGTAGTCGGCCTGGCCGCTATAGCAGCTCGAGCACCGCCTGCGCGAAGCGCTCCGGCGCCTCCTGCGGCACGTTGTGGCCGACACCGGGCAAGATGTGGTGCTCGCGCTGCGTGAATCGGTGGGCGTGTGCGCCGGCCGGTGCGGCGTTGCGCACGCCGTCGGCATCGCCATCGAAAGTGATGCTCGGCACGCGGATCACCGGCTGCGCGGCCAGCCGGGCCTCGATGGACGCGCAGGCCGGATCCCCCGCGACAAGGCCGAAACGGTGTCGGTAGGAGTGAATGACGACCTCGACGAAATCCGGGGTTGTCGAAGGCGGCGGCCGAGCGCTCGAACGTGGCCTCGTCGAAGCGCCAGGTGGGCGACCACAGACGCCACAGCAGACGCGCGACGCCGCGGCGGTCCCGCGCCAGACCGGCGCGACCGCGCTCCGAGTGGAAGTAGTACTGGTACCAGAGCCGGTGCTCGTTCTCCGGACGGTCCGGTTCCATCGCGCGGGCGATGTCCTGATGTTGTAGCTGTTGCAGGAGACCAGGCCGCGGCAGCGCTCTGGCCACAGCGCGGCGACGACGCAGGCCGCGCGGCCACCCCAGTCGTAGCCGGCCAACACCGCGCGGTCCAGCCGTAGCGCGTCCAGCAGCGCCAGCAGGTCGGCGCCGAGGGCGGCCTGCTCGCCCGAGCGGGGGTGGTCGCTCAGAAAGCGAGTCGGTCCATAGCCCCGGAGGTAGGGCACGATCACGTGGCAGCCGCGCGCCGTCAGCAGCGGCAGCACCTCTGCGTAGGCGTGGATGTCGTAGGGAAAGCCGTGCATCAGCAGCACGGCCGGCCCGTCGGCTGGACCGGCTTCGTGAAAGGCGACATCAAGGACGCCGGCAGGGAGGTGCGCAGGGCTTGCATGGCAGAGGGGCTCGAGAAAGTAGGTGGGCTGGGGCGGGGTGCGCGCGGGTATACGTGGCGGCGCTTCAGCTCGATGTCGGTCGCCTGCACCAGACGGACTTGTAAAGTCTGCATCGAGAAGCGGAGATCCTACCTTCGGTCCGACACTTCTCGAGAAGATCTCGTATCTGGATAGCTGGGAGTGCATCGCCCCGCAGTCACGCGGCGCTGACGATCGAACGAGCGGTCTCGGCGCCGCGCGCAAGGCTCCGACATGCGCCAACGCCACATTCAGAGAGATCGAGAAATGAACGAGACGCACGAAACCAGTCCGCCATGCGTCTTGAGAGTGCGGACGGTGATGAACCGTACCGGATTGTCCCGGAGCACCATCTACCTGCGGATTCGCGAGGGCAGTTTCCCGAGACAGATCGTGTTGGGACACGGTCCGTCGGGTGGTTGGAGTCGGACGCCACCGCGTGGATTCGGACGAGGGCCGTCGCGGTCGCGACAATGAACTGACGGCGGCATGTGGCCGGTGCGGTGGCGTCGAGGAGGCAACGACCTCGTCGTCGCATCCGATCCTGGTGTGCCGCGCTGCCAGGCCTTCGAAGCGCACGGCGAGTCGTGGGCGAGAGCGTTCGGCGGAGGGAAGACGCGCGCGTTGGAGTGGTACTCGGTCGCGCAATCCGTCGTGCGATTCGCGGTCAGCAGACGTCGATTTCGGAGGGCTGTATCGCGTACTCCAAACCTCACGCGACTACGAATCTCTGAACATCATCTAGACACGGGCCTTCGCACAACACGAAAACAGCGACCTAAGTCGCTGAATTCGTTGGCGTCCCCGCGGGGATTGTGCCGGTCTCGCGTCCGATGGCGCGGGACCGCCGCGGAGGCGGCGTCCCAAACGCAGTGCGTTTTGGTCGACCCCTTGTCGGGGTTCTGCACCCCTACGGAGACACCAAAACAAAAAGCCACCCTGAGGGTGGCTTTCCATGTTTTGGCGTCCCCACGGGGATTCGAACCCCGGTTACCGCCGTGAAAGGGCGATGTCCTAGGCCTCTAGACGATGGGGACCCGGTACTGCGGTCTTGGCGGTGGTGGAGGTAAGCGGGATCGAACCGCTGACCTCTTGCATGCCATGCAAGCGCTCTCCCAGCTGAGCTATACCCCCTCCGGCAAGCCGCGCACTATACAGAAGGGGCTCTCGGGAGGTCAAGCGTTCGGGGCGATTTTCTCCCCGGCGGTCACTCTTCCTCCTCTTCCTCTTCTTCCTCGTCATCCTCGTCGAAGTCGTCCATCGCCTCCAGTTCGGAGTCGATCATGTCGCGGATCTCCATCAGGAGATTGCGGAGGGCTTCATTCTGTTCCTTGAGTTCGGACTTGGTCATGACGATCTCCCGACTTCGTGGGCCTCGCGTGCGCGAGAGTTGGTGTGGACGACGCTCGACCCGGCCGCGGCGCGCGCACTGCGAGTCGAGACGGACCGATTATAGCCACAGGCCGATGACGGAATGCACCCGCCGCGGCGCTCGTGCCGCTCGTGCCGCTCGTGAGACGCCGGCCTCGCGGTCCGGTTCAACGCAGCACGAACTCCGCGCGGCTCCGCGCCGCGGCCGACCCTTCGGCACGCGGCTCCACGAGAAACAGTCGCTCCGCGGCCACACCGTGGCGGGCACCCAGCGCCTCCTTCACGGCCTGTGCGCGCTGGAGCCCCAGCTGGCGCAGATCGTCGGGGCCGACCACGATCGCGGTGAGGATCAGCTTCTCCATCTCGGCCGGCGGCAGCCGCTTCTCGAGCCCGATGGCATTGCGGGGCTTCGGAAACTTCTCCGCCTTGTAGGCAAGCCCGCAGAAGATCCTCGGCTTCGTCGGGACCGTAGGTCACCGCATCGACGGATGCCGGCGGCTGCCCGGCCCGCCCGAGCACCGCGAACTTCTGGGCCTTCAGCTTCCGCTCGTAGGCCAGGGTGCGCAGTCCTTCCAGGTCCTTCGCGGGATCGACCCGGCCGCTGATCTCCAGGCCCAGCCCCGGCCCGGTCGGCGAGCGCCTTGGCCAACTGGGTGAGCTTGGTCTCGCCTGCGGCATCGAGCGCCGCGGACCCGGGCGCGAAATCGAGGTACGAAAGCTCTTCGCCGCCGCCGCCCAGAAGACCGCCGATGAGCGCGAACGGAGCGGTCACGGCCTTCGTCACGAGATTGACGATGACCTGCCAGATGACGCGCCCGAGCTTGAACTTCGGATCATCGAGCGACCCCGACACCGGCACGTCCAGGTTGATGGCCCGTCGCGGTCCTTGAGCAGCGAGACCGCCAGCTGCACCGGCAGACTCAGCGCGTCCTGGCTCTCCACCTTGTCGCCGAAGGTGAACTGGTCGATGACGGCGCGGTTCTCGGCCGTGATGGCGCGCTTGTCGATGAGGTAGCGCAGGTCGAGGGTGAGCTTGCCCTTCTCGATGGTGTAGCCCGCGTACTTGCCCGAGTACGGCGTGAAGGGCGGCAGCTCGATGTCGCGGAAGCTCACCTTCAGGTCGGCGTAGAGGTCGCCCGCGAGCGGATTGATCTTGCCCGTGATCTCCAGGGGCGCCTGGTTCGAGAGCTTGCCCCGCAGGTCCACGTCGGCCTTCGTGCCCGGGTCGGCAAGCAGGCCGGTGACGCGTCCGCCCACCTCGGTGAGCGTGGCGGAGACGTTGGGCCTGATGAGGCGGTCGCTGAAGAGGATCGTGCCGCCCTGCAGCGTGACCTGATCGATGACGATGGAGCGGGGCACGGGGCTCCCGGCCGGTTGTGGCGGGGCCTTCGGCGCCGGTTCGGGCGGCCGTGCAGCGGTTGTCGACGCCGGCGGGTCGGAAACCACCAGACCCTGCAGGTTGAGCGTGCCGTCCGCGTTGACCTGCAGCCGCGAGCGGAAGTCCGTGAGGGCGACCTCCCGGATGCCGAGCGAGAACGGTTCGGTCCGGGCACGCACGCCCTGGATGAAGAGCGACTCCCACTGGAGCAGATCGTCGCCGGTCCGGTTGTCGAGCGCAGCGAGTTTCGTGATGCCGGCCTTGCCGTCGAAGCTCACCTTCGGCGGTTTGCCTTCCGGCAACTGCAGGCCCAGCTTGCCGTCGATGTCCACGCGGGCGCTCGCGAGCGTCACGTTGAGACTGTCCGCGAAGTAGGGCGCGAACAGCGGCACGTCCAGCTGGCCGATGCGAGTGCGCAGATCGAGCCCGAGCGGCGCGAGCGTCGCGGTGCCGTCGAAATCGAGTGTCCCCTTGCCGTTCAGCACCGTCTTCAGTGCGACCTTGGCCGTGCCCGGTGCGCCGATGACCAGATTGGAGGTCTCGATCCGCGTGGAGGACAGCGTGAAGGTGACGGGGGATGCGGGGACTTCGTCGTGGAACTGCACCGACGCTCGATCGACGAGCGCGTGGCCCACGGCAACGGTCCAGGGCGGTGCGGGCGGAGCGGTCACCGTCGGGGCGGACGCGGGCGTCGGCGGCGTGCGGGCCCCGGCCTTCGCGTCGGGTGTCAGGCGCGTGAGATCCACGACACCGTCTTTCGCACGGCGCGCGACCACGCGCAGTCCGTCCACGGCGATGTCGCCGAGAGACACCTGGCGCCGGGGCAGATCGAGCGCGGCGTCGCGCAGCGACAACCGCGGCACGGTCACGAAGTCGTCCCGGCTGCCAGTGCGGCGCAACGACAGCGACGTCAGGTCGAGCGTGCCGCCGAGACGTTCACGGCGGCACCCTCGGCGCCTGGTGTCACCTCCACGTGCGCGCCGAGCGAGAGCGTGCCGCCGGGAATCGTGAAGTCGATCGCCTGCGCGTAGTACGGCGCGTAGCGGGCGATGGGGACCGCGCTCAGCGACGCGTCCACGGCCACGGCGCCGCTGGCCGCGGCCACCGTGCCCTTCACCTCAAGCGACTCCGCCGCGTCGGTCCGCACGGTCAGCGCGAGCCGCGCCGGTGCGGCATCCGATGCGGTCGACAGACCGTCGACCGTGGCGTCGATCGGCGCGAGCGTCGTCTCGAACTGGGGCGTGACGGCCGCGTCCTGGAAGCGGAGCCGCGCGCCGGCAAGTTCGATGCGATCGACCGTCACCACCCGGGCGGGGGACTTCTTTGCGCGGGTGTCTCGGCGGAACGGGGGCGGCGCCTCGCCGCTGCGCGCACCGGTCGCGCCCAGCACGGCAAGATTGAGCGTGCCATCCGTCCGGCGCTGCGCATTCAGGTCCGCACCCTCCAGCCTCACGGACGCGAGGCCGATGGTCGTGCCGAAGACGTCGATGCGATGCGTCCTGATCGCGAGCCGCTCGAACGCGACAAGCGCCTCGTCCCCGGAGGTCGTGATGCGCATCGACCTCAGCGCCGCGTCGGCCTGCGCGCTGATCTGAGGACGCTTGCCTTCGGGCTGCGCGAACGTGATGTCGGCGTCGAGGTCCAGCCGGGCCGAGGCGATACGGTAGGGCAGCGTCAGCGGCAGATAGCGCAGGTAGAAGGGCAGGTCGACATCCTTCAGCGACAGGTCGATCGAGGTCTCGCGCGTCGCGCTGAAGGGTTTTGTCTTGCCCGTGAGCTCCAGGGCCGTGCCGTTCACCCGCGCGCTCAGCGCGGGCTGGATGTAGATGTGACCGTGGTAGGGCAGGTTCGAGATGAAGGGCACCGACACCGAGAGCGCACGCACCTGATGCCGGGTGCGGCGCGGCCGGTCGTCCACGTCGATCGCACCGCCCGTCAGACGGATATTGGTTCACGGAGAAGAGCGCGGGCGGGTCGTCCTTCTTCTCGTCCTTCGCGAACTTCTCCACGAGGTCGGTGAAGTTGAAGCGCCCGGGGGCGAGCATCACCACGTTGACGTACGGTTCCTCGAGGGTGGCCTCGGCGACGACCGGCGCGCGGCGGTAGAAGGTCTCGGCGGAGAGATCCACGAACAGCCGGCGGAACGCGACGAAGCGCTGGTCGGAGCCCGGCTCGTGAATGACGAGGTCGCGCACTTCGACGGTGAGCGCGAGCGGATTGAGCGCGATCTCGCCGACGGTGATCTTGCGGCCGAGCTCCTCAGCCACGCGGGTCGTGAGCACGTGCCGGGCGAGGGGCGGAACGGCGAGGAATCCGAGTGCGACGATAACGAAGGCGAGGATGGCGATCCCAAGGATCGCGCGCTTCAGCCAGCGGCGGCGGGGCGCAGCCAGCGGACCGCCGTCGTCGGGGGCGGCCGGGTGCGGCGGGATTGGGGTTGCGGGTGACACGGTGAAGGCGGGACCGATGCGATCGGCATTCCCGTGGACAAAGACCGGAGCGTACGCGAGCGCCCCCGAAAAACAAGACGCCACCGCGAGGGGTGGCGTCGGGGGCGTGCAGCGCCGCGAGGGGCCTGGCGCGGGGCGCTATTTGGCCAGCATGCCCTGCAGCTTCGTCATCACCTGCGGGAGTCGGGCTCCACCGCCGTCTGGAAGCTGTACACGGTCTTGCCGTCCGGAGCGATCAGGTACTTGTGGAAGTTCCAGCGCGGGGTTTCCTGCGCGGCGGCGGCGAGCTGCTTGAAGAACGGGTTCGCGCCTTCGCCGGAGACGGAGGACTTCTCGGCCATGGGGAACTGCACACCGTAGGTCAGGCGGCAGAAGTCGCCCACCTGCGCGTTGGTCTCGAGCTCCTGGCGGAAGTCGTTCGACGGGAAGCCGATCACCACGAGGCCCTTGTCCTTGTACTGCTTGTACATGCCCTCGAGCTTCTCGAACTGGGGCGTGAAGCCGCACTTGCTGGCGGTGTTCACCACGAGGATCGGGCGCTTCTCGAACTGGCAGAGGTCCAGCGGCTTGCCGTCGAGGGTCTTGAGCTTGTGGTTGAGCAGAGGCGGGCAGCCGGCGGCCGACGCGCCCTGCGGGACGATGGCGGCGGCGAGCACAAGGCCCGGCAGAAGGTGCTTGAGCATGGGAGGTCCTCGGGTTCAGGGTGCCCGTCAGAGGCGAGGCACGCCGCGAAGTTCCACCCCGGCGGTGCCGGGCGGCGGGGTTTGGTGCCACACTCGCAACCGCCGGAGGACGCGCGTGCAGCGCAGTCCGGCACGGCCCCGATGGCGGGGTCCGGCGCTTCACCAGTCGTCAACAACACAGGGGAAGTTCATGAACAGGTTCATCGTCCGTCTTGCCGGGGTCATCGCCGCGGCCGCTTTCGCGGGGGCGCCTGCCCTCGCCGCCAACACGCAGCAGAACAAGATGAAGGAGTGCAACGCCGAGGCCAAGGAGAAGGCTCTCGACGGCGACGCACGCAAGGACTTCATGAAGCAGTGCCTGAGTGCCGCGAAGGAGGAGGGCAAGAAGAAGCTCACCGAGCAGCAGGAGAAGATGAGGCCTGCAACGCCGACGCGAAGACCAAGGACCTGAAGGGGGGCGATCGCAAGAAGTTCATGAGCGAATGCCTGTCGAAGTAGCGCAGGCCGCGCGTCCCGGGCGAAGGAGCCCCGGGCGCGCGCAGGGCGGCGGGGTCCTGGCGTGACGGGGCTTCCGCCCCCCGGTGTCCGCGACGTGGTGCCGCGCGACGGCTGGTTCGGCGACACACCGCTCGTGCTGTCCGTGCTGGGGCTGGCCTGGGCGGCGGCCTACGGGGGCGTCCTCGCCGTGTTCGCTGCGGGGCTTTCACCTCCGGTCATCGGCGCACCACCCGGGTGGACGCACGGGCCGGCGGTGCTGCTGTGGGCGCTGGGCGCGGGCGCGCTGGCGGCGTGGCTGCTGGAACTCGGGCTCGCCCGCGGGCACAACGAACTGGGCCTCATCCCGTTCGGCTCCATCGGCCTCGCGGTCGTGCCGCTCGTTGCCGCGGGCATGTCACCGGGGCCGGCGCTTCGGGCCGAGGCCTGGATTCCGGTCTTCGCGGGGGCCGGGATGTTCCTCGCCTGGTACGCCCTGCCGCTGTATCGCTTCGTCCGGAAGCGGAGCAGCCCCATCTCGCAGGCGGGGCGCTGGGTGGGGGCCGTGGCCGCGGCCCTCTTGCTGGCGGGCGTCGCGGCCGCCGTGGCCCGTCTCCCCGGGAGCACCGGCCCTGGGGCCGCCCACTGGCTCGCACTCGGCCTGCTCAACGCGGGCATCGCCTGGTACATCTCTACTTACCGCATCCCGAGTTCTTCCTCCGCTTCCTGGCTTGGCTGCTGGTGAAGGTGGTGTTCCGCGTCGACCGGCGCGGCTTCGAGCACGTACCCGAGGATGGTCCCGCGGTGATCGCGTGCAATCACGTGAGCTTCGCGGATGCCGTGATCGTCATGGGGTGCAGCGCGCGGCCGATCCGGTTCGTGATGGACCATCGGATCTTCCGGGTCCCGGTGCTGAGCTACATCTTCCGGCACACCCGAGCCATCCCGATCGCTCCGGCCCGCGAGGACCCGGCACTGCTGCGCACCGCCTATGACGAGGTGGCGCGCGCTCTGGAAGATGGCGATCTCGTCGGCATTTTTCCGGAGGGCGCCATCACCCGGGACGGCGAAATGCAGCCGTTCCGCCGCGGTCTGCGCGACATCGTGGCGCGCACGCCCGTTCCGGTGGTCCCCATGGGCCTGTCGGGACTCTGGGCGGCGTCTTCAGTCGTCGCCACCGGGGACTCGCGCGTTGGGTGCCCAGGGGTGTCCGGCCGAGGGTCGGTCTCGCGGCAGGACACCCGGTCACACCGGACGCGCTGGACCTGGACGCCTGCACCGCGAGGTGCTGGCCCTGCGAGGTCCGGTCCGATAACGTGCGCATCGCGCGGCTGTGCCGGGTCCCTGGGCCCGTGCCGCTGCGCCGGGAGAACGTCATGCCCAAGAAAAATGCGAAACGCGACGAGCGGGCGTCCGTCGGTGTTGGCGCACCGGCGGGCGCTCCAATCCGGACGGTGAACCGCTGATGCTCGCGGTCGAGCGCTGCCCGCCGCACGAGACGCTCGTGTTCGAGTGGGTGGTGGGACAGGGCCTCGGGGATGACGCCGTGGTGGCCGCCCAGCGCGCATTCGAACGGGCCTACGAGGTGCGCCTCGCCAGGGCGCGCGAGCGCGCGAATGCGCCGGAAGAGGGCAAGTGTCCCCCTCGCTGCGAGGCCGGATCGCGGATGGTGCTCGGACCTCTCAGCGGAACGCAGAAGTGGGAGATCGACTCGGGTGTGGCACCCATGCGGGCTGCCACATGGAACTGGGTGGGTTTCGTCGTGGTGACCGACTGCAAGCCGTCCTGAGTCCGGGGAAGGCTGTCACGAGGCTGCCACGAACGATCCACAGGATCTGTGGATAAAGTTGTGCACAACCGCCCGGATAACCCGAAAAATCGCTTGCGCACGGCATACTTACGTTACGCCGAGCAAGAATTGATCAGCGGTTTTTCGGCAAATATTCAATGAGTTGTCAATGCCCCCAGAGCGTGCTGGAAAGGACCGGACGCTTTGCGAATGTCAAGACCTCGCCGTTTGATAACTCTGTGTCTTTGCTCTTGACAAACGGCTCATGGAGCCGCTCAACAAGCATTTGCGCGCTTCTCCGGGGGTTCGCATCTGCAACCTGGCGGGACGGCGACTGGACGCACACCCGTTTGTCCTGCGCAGTTGCCTGGACGAACGGCCGTTGTCGCGTTGTCAGCGGCGACGCGATTCCCTAGAGTTTCCTGCGGATGGCATCGGGCGTGCTCGATGACTGTCGTCTTCCCCCTGTTCAGGAGCTGCCCGATGCGCCGTCTGCTCGTCCCGATGCTTCTCTTGCTCCCGCCGCGGATGCGCTCGCGGACCGGATTTCAACGATGACCCGCGAAGAACGTTGCGTGTACGTGGCCCGGCTGCATGCTGCGGCGGCCTACCATCACAGCCAGGGACGCGCGCGCGACCAGGTGAAGATCCACTGGCACGGTGACGAGACCGAAAACGAGGTCCGCTTCGTGAACGGCACGATCGACCGCGCGTACGCCATCATCGATCGCGAAGCGCAGCGGGGCCGCAACCGGCTGCCGCCCGAGTTCGTCGGCGACGAGGGCTACGCGACCTGCATCCGGGAAAGCGATTCCTGAGCGCAGCGCCCTGCCGGCTTCCCGAGAGGGGGGGCCGGCTCTGCCCGGTCGAGCCCGGGCAGGCGCGTCCCGCCCCTCAGATACCCGGTGCGGCCTCGGATGCGTCGAAGTCCAGTTCGACCCGCGCGCCGTTCGGGTCGAAGCAGAAGAGTTGCCAGGTCCCCGACTGGTTCTGCCTGCGCAGGTCGTAGTTGATACCGTGCTCCCGGAGCCGGGCCACCACGTCCGGCAGCCCGGTGGCGGTGAACGCCATGTGATCCAGCACGCCCTTCGGATCGGCGGGCAGCGGACGCCCGGCGACCACGTGGAGTACTGCCTGATCCCCCGCGTAGAGCCACACTCCCGGAAAGCCCAGGTCCGGCCGGTAGCCTTCTTCTAGACCGAGGATGTCGACATAGAAGCGGCGCGTGGCCGCGAGGTCCTTTGCGAGGACCGTGAAGTGGTTCATTCCCTCGATGGGCATGGCGTCGCTCCCTGGCGAACGGCGTTCGGGTTGCCGGCGTCCTGCTACTTCTTCTGTGCTGCACCGCTCCCGGTCCCTGCGGCGGCGCCGGCGGGTGGACGGGGGCTCACGGTGACGACGGCCTCGGAACCGCGTAGCGCCGAGGCCGTGATCTCCACCGAGGCGGCACGGTCGCCGCGCGTGAAGGTCAGCACCGAGACCTTGCCCTGTACCGCGGACACGAGTTCCCAGCCGAACGGGGGCATCTGCTCCAGGTAGTACGCATACGCCATGGTGGATGCCCGGTCGAGGGAAAGCACCATCCGGCCGTACCAGCGGTCGCCGCCGCCGAAGATGGCGGAGCGTTCGGTGTTGATCTTGGTGGACGGCGGGATGGGCACGTCCGACACGGGCTGATAATTGGCCGTTTGGGTACTGGTGGTCGCGGGCTGCGAGGCACCCGCCGATTTTCCGTTGCCGGAGTTCAGGGCCGTGCAACCGCTAACGGCCATCAGACCTGCGAGCACAGCGCTCACCGTCGTGACATTGAGACATTTACCGAAAACTTTCATGAGCTTCTACCCCTCTTTTACAGTAAAGCATGATGATGCCAGCATGGAGGGGTGTCAATGCGGCAAAGTTCCACCCGACGTTGTCCGGGTGGTGCTCCGCCAGGACTGATCCCGAGCCCATGGACCGGACCGAACGCTTCTATCGTATCCGCCGCCTGCTCCAGGCGCGGCGCCTCGTGCCCATCGACGTGTTCCTCGACGACCTCGAGGTGTCCCGTGCCACGTTCAAGCGCGACATGGCCTACCTGCGCGAGCGTCTCAACGTTCCCGTCGTCTGGGATCGGGAGGCGGGCGGGTACCGCCTCGAGACGGGGCACCCCGGCGAGGAACTTCCCGGGCTGTGGTTCAACGCCTCCGAGGCGCACGCGCTGCTCACCATGCATCATCTCCTCGCCAGCATCGACCCCGGTGTCCTGGACCCTCACCTGGGTCCCATCGGCGAACGTCTGGAGAGACTGCTCGCCAGCCACGGTCACGCTGCGGCGGAAGTGCGGCACCGGGTGCGGCTGCTCCATGCGATCCGGCGCCCGGTGGAGTCGGGCCACTTCGCGGTGCTTGCCCAGGCGCTGCTGGACCGGCGCCGGCTGCACGTGGCGCACTTCAACCGCGCCACCGGCGAGAGCGTCGGCCGCGATCTGTCTCCTCAGCGGCTCGTCTACTACCGCGACAACTGGTACCTGGATGCGTGGTGCCACCTGCGCAACGGCCTGCGCAGCTTCGCGGTGGACGCGATTACCGCCGCGCGCATGCTGGACGAGCCCGCGCTGGACATCACGGACGAGTTGATGGACCGAGAACTCGCCAGCGGCTACGGCATCTTCTCGGGCGCGGAGGTGGCCTGGGCGCAGCTGCGTTTCACGCCCGCGCGCGCGCGCTGGGTCGCTCGGGAGCAGTGGCACCCGCAGCAGGCGGGCCGGTTTGCCGCCGATGGCAGCTACCACCTGTCGGTGCCCTACAGCGATCCGAGGGAACTGGTGATGGACATCCTCAAGCACGGCGCGGAGGTCGAAGTGCTGGATCCGCCGGAGCTGCGCAGGGCCGTCCGGGACGAACTGCGTCGCGCCGCCGAGCGCTATGCGGACGGGGGTGGCTCACCTCCTGAGCCCGGGCCCCCGTAGTCTGGCCGCATGCCCCGGTCGGCGGGGCGTTCCCGGAGTGTGCCGCCATGCGTCCGTTCGATTCCACCCGTCAGTTCCGCACCGTCCGCGTTGCCTCGAGCCTGCCCGGCCCGGCGCCCGAACTCACTCGTCCGCTGCGCCGTCACTGGCATCGCGGTCCGGTCGACTGGGACGTTCCCACCATCCTGCGCCGCCGCGCGGCCCAGCGTTTCACCGATGACCGTTCCTGACGGCCGGCCGGTCCGGCCACCGGTCCGGCAACGCCCCGGGCTTCGGCTGCGATGAGGTCTTGGCCATAATCGCAGGGTGACTGCCTCCCTCCCCGCGCCGGCCCGCGAGCGGGTCGTGATTTCGGGCCTGTTCCTCCTGAACGGCTTCGGATTCGCCAACTGGGCCACACGCATCCCCGATGTGCAGAAGCGTCTTGTGCTCGGCGACGCCGAACTGGGCATGGCCCTGCTCGTGGCCGCGCTGGGCGCCATCGTCGCCATGCCTCTGGTGGGGCTGCTGCTGGCCCGGCGGTCCGTGGGCCGCGTCACCCTCGTGCTGTCCCTTGCCTTCTGCTTGACGCTTTCGCTGCCCGCGCTCGCGGAGGGCGGGATGTCCCTCGCGATGCTGCTCGCGCTTTTCGGGGCAGGCATCGGCGGGATGGACGTGGCCATGAACGCCCTGGCGGCGCGGCACGAGGCGCACGCGCAACGTTCCGTGATGGCGTTCTTCCATGGCATGTACAGCCTGGGTGGCCTGCTCGGTGCCGTCTCCGGAGGCGGCCTGGCCGCGCTCGGCGTCCCCCCTTCGCTGCACCTCGCGGTCCTCGGTGCGGCGGGCCTCGCTCTGGTGGGGATGGCCGGCCCGACGCTCGTGCGGGAGACGGCTTCCGCAGCGGACGGGCCGCGGCTCGCCTGGCCACGGCGGGAACTCGCCGTGCTCGCACTCGTGGGGTTCTGCCTGCTTCTCGGTGAAGGCGCCATGGCCGACTGGAGCGCGCTGTACCTCGCGAAGGTGCTGGCCGCGACGCCCGGGTGGGCGGCCGCCGGTTTCGCGGCCTATTCGCTGTGCGTGGCACTCGGGCGGTTCGCGGGCGATCGCATCA
This sequence comes from Ottelia alismoides, assembly GCA_037367405.1. Lineage (NCBI taxonomy): Eukaryota > Viridiplantae > Streptophyta > Magnoliopsida > Alismatales > Hydrocharitaceae > Ottelia > Ottelia alismoides. The sequence continues at coordinate 45,481 of JAZKJV010004409.1, forward strand.
TCCAGCGCCTCGGCGGCGGCGGTGTGGTCCGATGGGGCGGAGCGCTCGCGACCCTGGGGATCGTCGTGGTGATCCTGGCCGGTTCCGCGCCGCTCGCCGTGCTCGGTTTCGCGCTGGTGGGCGCCGGGTACTCGTGCATCTTCCCCTGTCTCGTGAGCGCGGCTGCACGGTCACGCACGATGCCGCCCGGCGCCGCGATCGCCGCCGTCGCCACCTTCGGCTACGGCGGATTCCTGCTCGGACCGCCCGTCATCGGCTTCGTGGCCGAACTCGCGGATCTGCGCGCAGGTCTCGGGGTCGTGGCGGTCAGCGCGCTCGCCGTGGTCGTGCTGGGGTTCGCGGGCTGGCGCCGCGAGGCCACGCTGAGGTGACCTGCGGAATGCCGCGTGCCGAGCCCTACGCCCGCGCGGTGCAGAAACGACAACGCCGGGCAGAGCCCGGCGTTGCATGACGCGATGACCGCCGGAACTCAGGCGGCGACGCGGCGCTTGTATTCGCCCGTGCGCGTGTCGATCTCGATCTTGTCGCCCGTGGCCACGAACAGCGGTACCGACACTTCGAACCCGGTGTTGATCTTGGCCGGCTTCAGCACCTTGCCCGAGGTGTCACCGCGGACGGCAGGCTCGGTGTAGATGACTTCGCGCACCACGGAGGCGGGCATTTCGACGGAGATGGCCTTGCCCTGGTAGAACACCACTTCGCACTGCAGGCCGTCGTCGAGGTAGTTGAGCGCGTCGCCCATGTTGTCCTTCTCGACCTCGTACTGGTTGTACTCGGCATCCATGAAGACGTACATGGGGTCGGCGAAGTAGGAGTAGGTGCAGTCCTTCCGGTCGAGCACCACGACGTCGAACTTCTCGTCGGCACGGTAGACCGTTTCGGTCGTGGAACCGGTGAGAAGGTTCTTCAGCTTCATCTTCATGACGGACGCGTTGCGGCCCGACTTGTTGAATTCGGCGCGCTGCACGACCAGGGGGTCGTTGCCGACCATGATCACGTTGCCCACGCGCAGTTCCTGGGCGATCTTCATAGGGAAACCTGCAAGGAGACGGAAGGGGAGGGGGGACAGAACAACCGGGGATTATAGTCGCTCGACCGCAAATCGCACCAGATTGGAAGGGAGGCTGCCCAGCGTCCGCAGGCGCGCCGCCCAGCCCGCGTTGTGGGCCTGCAGGTCATCCCGCAGCAGCCAGAACCGGCGCCACGCGGTTCCCAGGACGGCGGGGGAGGACTCGCCCCGGTTCCAGAGCCGCCAGAATTCCCGGACCGCCGTCACCGAGTCGGGGTCGAGGCCCTCGCCGTAGCGGTTCACGAACGCGTGCAGCTTTGCCCAGTGGGCCCCGCCGGTCTGCGGGTAGATGTTCCAGACGAAGGGGTGTTCGGCCCATTGGGCGCGGACGAACGAGTCCTCGCCCCGGACGAAGTTGCAGTCGGCCAGCCACAGCAGCTCGTCGTACTCCGGCTGGGGCCGGAAGGGCAGGACGGCGATATCGAGCGCCCCCAGTGCGGCCCGGTCGCCGGCCCGGAGCGCGGAGCGCCCCGCAAACGCGGCCACGTCCTCGAGAATCCGGCCTTCGGGCACCAGCAGGCGGATCGGTTCGGAGCCGTCGGCCCACACGGACAGCAGGGTCCGCACGGACGGGCCGCCATAGCCGAAGAACGAGATCTGCGCAACGCCCGGGGCGGCGGGCTCGCACCCCCAGTGCGCCCAGGCCGCCGCCCGGGAAGTGTCGCTGCCCAGGAAGGCACCGCGCCGCTGCGCGAGGCCGCGTTCCTCGAGCAGGCCGCCCGTGCGCGGGGTGAAACCCGGAAAGAAGAAGAACCGCGTGAGGGGCAGCCGCGGATGCGGGGAGGGCACGCGGTGGCAGTCCTCGACCCAGTCCTCGGCGCTGAGGTACTCGAGGTTGATCCACACCGGGGCGGGTGTGCACTTCGACATGGCCTCGAGGTAAGCGGCCGGGGCCCGCGAACCGAAGGCGTCGATGACGACATCCCCCGGGCGCTCGAAGCGCATGTGCTCCACCCAGTGGTGGATGGTGACATCCTCCACGGACTGGGTGGGTGCGTGCGGGTCGATGCCCGGACACAGGCGGTGGAACGACGCGAGGTCGTCCACGAAGAGCGTCACGGCCAGGCCGTGTTCGTCGCGCAGCTGCCGGGCGAGGCGCCACGACACGCCGATGTCGCCGTAGTGGTCGACGACGTTGCAGAAGATGTCCCAGCGCGCGGCCGGCATGGTCAGGGGGTGCGGGCCCGTCGGGCGCGCCCGGGACCGGGCATCAGTACTTCACCGAGCAGCCGTAGGCCTGCGTCGAGGGCTGGCTCACCGGCTTGCCGCCCATGGCCTCGTCGAGTGCCGCCGCCACGAAATTGCGCGCCGTCTTCACGTCCTCAGGGCGCCACGTGGGCTTGTCGTCGATGGCGCCCGCGTAGATCACGGTGCCCTTGGGGTCCACCACGAACATGTGCGGCGTCGCCTTCGCCCCGTAGCGCCGGCCGACCGAGCCGTCCTCGTCGAGCATGAAGGCCGAGGGCGCCATCTGCCAGTCCTTCATCACGTCCTGGGCCCGGGCGGGATCCCGGTAGTCCGAGCTCTTGGGGTTGGTGGAACTGATGGCGAGCCACACCACGCCCCTGTCCGTGAAGCGCTTCTGCAGCGACTGCATGTTGCCGCTCTCGTAGTGCTTCTGCACGAAGGGGCAGCCCTGGTTGAACCATTCGAGCACCACGAAGCGCCCGCGGTAGTCGGCGAGGCGGTGCGCCTTGCCGGTCACGTCGGTGAGCTTGAAGTCTGCCGCAGGCTGTCCGGGCACGGCGTTGGCGAACGCGGCGGGCGAGCAGGCCAGGGCAAGGGCGGCGGCGAGGGACGAATCGTTTCATGGCTGGATCTTCCTTGTTCAGTGGCGGTCGCTGGCGGCACGGACCAGCGCGGCGAGGACGAGGTCCTTCGTGAGCAGTTCCGGAAGCAGCTCGGGGTCACCGCCGCCGTCCGGGTACACGGCGTACACCGGCACGCCGCTGCGCCCGAGTTTCGCGAGCGCGCGCGTGATGGCTTCGTCGCGGTTGGTCCAGTCGGCACGCAGGCGGGCGACCTTGTGCGACGCGAAGGCCGCTTCCACGGCATCGGACTGCAGAACGACCCGCTTGTTCACCTGGCAGGTCACGCACCACGCGGCGGTGAAGTCCACGAACACGGGACCTTCGCCGCGAAGGCGGCGCAGTTCGTCATCGCTGTAGGCGCCCCAGACCCCCTGCGCCGAGGCTGCCCGCTGCGCTCCCGGTTCGCCGTCGGGCCACGCGAGCCACGCGGCTGCTGCGACGAAGAGCGCCGCGATGACCGCCCCCACGGCGCCGCCGGCCGAGGTGAGGCGTCGCCACGCCCAGATGGCCGCCGCGAGCAGAACGAGGCCTGCGAGCAGCCGCGCCGCTGCCGTGGTGCCGAGCTGCTCGCCGAGGACCCAGACCAGCCACACGACCGTGAGGTACAGAGGGAAAGCGAGGAACTGCTTGAGCGTTTCCATCCAGCGTCCGGGCCGCGGCAGCCAGCGGGTCAGTGCGGGAAAGAAGGACAGCAGGATGTAGGGCAGGCCCATTCCCAGCGCGAGCGCGGTGAACACCGCCATCGAGGCCATCGCGGGCTGCGTGAGCGCGAACCCGAGCGCCGCGCCCATGAAGGGCGCCGTGCAGGGCGTGGCCACCGCCGTGGCGAGCATGCCCGACAGGAAGGCGCCGCCGAGCCCGGTGCCGGCATCGGCACTTCCGGCGAGGGTCTGCACCCGCATGCCGATCTCGAACCAGCCGCTCAGGTTGAGGCCCAGCAGGAAGAAGAGCACCGCGAGACCCGTCACCACCACCGGCGACTGCAGCTGGTAGCCCCAGCCGAGCGCCTCGCCGCTGGCGCGCAGGGCGAGCAGGGCGCCTGCCACGATCCAGAAGCACACGACGATGCCTGCCGCGAAGGCGAGACCGTGATTGCGCAGGTCCGCCCGGTCGCCGTGCGCCTGCTCCACGAAGCCCAGCACCTTGATGGACACCACGGGGAACACGCACGGCATCAGGTTGAGGATGAGTCCGCCGCCGAAGGCGAAGGCCAGGGCGAGCAGCAGGCCGAGATCGGGGGTGGCCGGGGGCGCGGCGGACTCCTCGGCGGAACGCCGGATGTCCTGCGCGGACAGGGCGGCACCCGGCGCCGCGGCCCGGACCGTCGGCGCTCCGCCGGGATAGGGCGCGGAGATCTCGACGGCGATCCGGTCGCCGCCTGCGCCGGCCACCAGCACGCCGGAGAGCGTCTCCAGCCTGCCCGTGAACAGCGGGGAGGCCGTCAGCAGCAGGCGCACGCCCTCGGGCACGCGTTCCTGGGTCTGGGGGGAAGGATTGTCGATGACCTCGGGCACGTCAGGGAAGAACTGCAGCCCGGACGTCGGGACGTTCACGCCTGCGGGGGGCATTGCGTCGAGCACGATGTGCGAGTCGGTGACGCTGAACGTGATGCGCCAGCCGTCTCCGCGGACGGGCAAGCGGGCCCGAGTGACGGCGAAGGCCGATGCCAGGGCTGCGGCGGGCTTCGCCGGTCCCGCAGCGGTGGGCAGGGACAGCGACAGCGTCGCGCCGCCCGGCAGGCAGATTTCCTTGCAGATGAGCCACTCGGCCTTCGCCTCGACGGGGATCGGCCTGCCCGCAGGCCAGCTGGCCGGGACGGTGATGTCGGTAAGGAGCAGCAGTTCGCCCTCGTACCCGTAGTTGGCCATGGGCCCGACGGGGATGCGCTCGGGGACCGGCCACTGGATCGGGCCGGCGGCGACGTCCGCCGGCAGCGTCCAGGCGATGCGCGTGGGCATGCCCGAGTCGCCGGGGTTGCGCCAGTACGTATGCCATTCGGGTTCGTGCTTCAGGCGCAGCGCCACGGTCGTGCGCCGTCCCGGGACCGCGTGCGTGTCCTGGGCGATGAGTTCCGCCTCGGCGTGCGGGGTCTGGACAGGCGCGGCGGGCGCATACCCGGTCCAGAGGACCGTGAGGAGCGCAAGCAGGAATCGGATCATCGGCGTTGGGGAAGGGAAGAGGTCCGGAGCGCAGGCTCGCCCGCCGGATCCGGTTGAGACGGCCGGTCCGGCTCGGAGTTCGTCGGTGAGTCCGCGATGGTACGCGATGTCCCTGCGTGCCTGCCGTCGCGCGGGATCAGGGAGGCCGCGTCGCCGCGGGACGCATCAGGAGCGCCATCGCGATCGGCAGCCAGACGAGGAAGGCCACGCGCGGCATGTCGAACAGGCTGTCGCCCGAGCCTACGGCCAGCACGCCCGCGAGCCCGCCCACGAGGGCCGGGGCGAGCGGATGACCGCGCAGGCGGCCGAGCGTCGTGCGCCACACCGCGAGCACGCCGGCCAGGGCGACGGCGACGAAGCCCAGCCACCCCTGTTCCACGAGCAGATGGATGCCGACGTTCTTCGCGTGCCACGGCATGTGGTGGCGGTCGCTGCTGAAGAACCAGCGGGCGCCGCCCTCCCGGAAATCCCCGTTGCGCAGTAGCGAGCGGCCGTCAGCGCCGATCAGGTCGACCAAGGCGACTTCCACCAGACTTGCGGGTGTATCCAGCGCGAGCGAGAACGTGATGAAACGCGGCGTAAGTGCCCAGCCCGCCTCCGGGGTGACTTCACCCTTGAGAGGCCACTCTACCGTTCGCCAGCCCGGCATGCCTTCCCGGAGGTTCAGCAGTCCCGCCACACAGGTGGCGTTATAGAGCAGGTGCTTCTCGCAAACCTCACCGTGGATCTGCACAGGGGCCCGTGCGCGGATCCGGGCGCGCACGATTGCCCGGGTGCCGGGAGAGTCGATCCGCTGCGAGACCCGGAACAATTCGCCCCATCCCAGGACGTGTTTTCCGCTGGTTAGCAGCATTTCCGGTCCATTCGGTCCCTCGCGCCAGGATACGGTGCCCGTCTGATCTTCCGGTCGCCCCGACATGAATCTGGACGCGACATACCGGCCGAGCCCCCGGCCAAACCACAGGTCGCCATCGCCATGTCGCAACGCGAGCGCCCGTCCCGCGTATTGGGCGCGGACCACCATGTCCTCGCGCAGCGTCGCCAGACGTTCGCTCATGTACGACCCGCCCGAGAACACGCCCACGACCAGGGCCACCATGAACAGGCCGCCAGCGATACTGGCGTGCGCGATCAGGGATGCAGGCCACGGACTCCGCCGCGTCAGGGCCGCGGCGACCATTACGGTCGCGGCAGCGGCCGCAACGCCGATCGCCGGGGCGGGATCCGGGACACCACCCCAGTACTCGGTAATCCACACGACGCCTGTGCACAGTCCGAGCAGACCGGCGAGACCAGCGCCACCGGCAGTGTGGCTTTCCCGTCGGCCCGCGCGCGTGAGGCCGAACAGCGCGGCTGCGACCGCGGCCGGGGCGATTACGAGATATCCCACGTATGCACCCTTGGGCAGGAACGCGTAGGTGCCCCAGGCGAGTCCTGCCATCAGCACGCCACCCGCGATGCCGCCCACAACCGCGGAGGCTGGGCCTCCGCGAAGCGTCGTCAGAACGGCGGGGAACAGGGCGAACACACCAAGCACCGCGCCGAGGGCGCGGTAGCCACCGATTGGAAAAACCGCTAGTCCCGCGACAGCGAACGTGGCGAGTAGCGCGCCCGAGGCGGCGACCGAGCCGAGGGCGAGCGGTGTGCCGGTGCCATCGGAACGCCGAAGCCAGAGGAGCGCCATCACCCCGACACCGAGCGGTACGCCGGCATACACCACGCGTGAGAAGGTGACGAGTGCGGCATAGCCCCCAACCAAAAGGGCGAAGCCGCCCACAACAGCGTGGAGAGAATTGCGTGCTCGCAGCAGCGTGAGTAAGGCGAAGGGGAACGCGAGCGCGATAGCTGCATCAAGCGCGGCCCCGCCGACATGCATTTCCCAGAATAGCCCGGTCGCGCGGTAGTCGGTGCTGAAGTTCGTGAGTCCCGTGAAGGCGAGCCGCTCCCACAGCACCGCCAGCCCGACGGCGGCGAGCATGCCGCTCATGCCGAGCAGCACCCGGTCGACGCCCTGTCGCGGGTCGCGGTCGTGGTCGCGCAGCCACAGGGGCAGGAGCCACAGCACGGCCGGCAGGCTCTTCGCGAGGCGCACCGCGTTCAGCGGGTCGTGATAGCCCTGCCACCAGCCGAGCGCCCAGCCGCCCGCGTCGGCGACCCCGCGCAGCATGCTGATGCCCAGCGACACGAGACAGAGCGCGAGGACCGCGGCCCCTAGGACGGCCCCGAGCGCGCCTTCGGGGGAGGTACGCGGTGCGCCGGAGACGGTCCATCGCGCATACCCGCCCGCGGCGGCCGCGAGCACCAGCAGGTCCAGTTCCTCCACCACGATCCAGCCGGTCCAGGGCATGAAGCCGACGAGCGGCAGCATCGGCAGCAGCCAAAGCGGCCACGCGCCGGAGCTGCCGCGGAGACCGCCGCGGCCACGGCCAGCGGCAGCAGGGACCATGCCCCCAGGGTTGGATGGTGGATCGCGAGGAAGACGCACAACGCGGCGGAGAGCAGCGCGGCGGGCGCGCCGAACAGCCGCGGGAGCACGGAGCCGGCGCCGGCGGATGGCGCATCGTCGTGGATGCGGCGGCGCACGCGCTTGCGGACGCGGTGGCCGGTCTGCGGATCGCGAGGCGCCCCCTGTGCGTCCAGCGCGTCGAGGGCATCGGGCACGGTGTCCTCCATCAGGGCGGGACCCCGATCCGCACCGGGATGCGGCGCGGGCCGAAGGCGCCGCGGAAGCGCTCGAACCGGCCGGCGATCCCGGTGGCGCAATGCGGGCAGTGGCCGCCCGGCGTGAGGTGGTAGGCGCGGATGTCGTGCCAGTCGCGGACGATCAGCGCCTCCTGGCAGTGGGGGCAGCGGGTCGTTCCACCGGCCGCGTCGTGGACGTTGCCGGTGTAGACATGGCGCAGCCCTTCGGATTGCGCGATGTGCCGCGCGCGGGTCAGCGTGGCGGGCGGCGTGGCCGGCACGTCGGACATGCGGTAGTCGGGATGGAAGGCCGTGAAGTGCACCGGCACGTGCTCGCCGAGCGACTTCGCGACCCACGCGGAGAGAGCCGCGAGCTCCTCGTCGCTGTCGTTCCTGCCGGGGATGAGCAGCGTCGTGATCTCGACCCAGACCTCCGTCTCGTGGACGAGGTAGCGCAGGCTGTCGAGCACCGGAGCGAGCCGGGACGCGGTGAGCTGGAAATAGAACTCATCGGTGAAGGCCTTGAGGTCCACATTGGCGGCGTCCATCCGCGAGTAGAACTCGCGCCGCGGTTCCGGGTGGATGTAGCCGGCCGTGACCGCCACGGTGCGCACGCCGCGGTCGTGGCAGGCGTCGGCAACGTCCATCGCGTACTCGGCGAAGATCACCGGGTCGTTGTAGGTGAAGGCGACGCTGCGGCACTGCGCGCGCACCGCGGCATCGGCAATGGCTTCCGGACTTGCCCGGTGCATGAGGCGGTCCATGTCGCGCGACTTGGAGATGTCCCAGTTCTGGCAGAACTTGCAGGCCAGGATTGCAGCCGGCGGTGCCGAACGACAGCACGGACGAGCCCGGGTAGAAGTGGTTGAGCGGCTTCTTCTCGATGGGATCGATGCAGAACCCGGACGAGCGGCCGTAGGTGGTGAGCACCATACGGTCGCCGTCGCGCGCCCGCACGAAGCACGCGCCGCGCTGGCCGTCGTTCAGGCGGCAGTCACGCGGGCACAGGTCGCACTGGAGGCGGCCGTCGTCGGTCGCGTGCCACCAGCGCGCGGGCGTGGCACCCTCGAAGCGCTCCGTCATGGCGTTTCACTCCACTTGCGCACGGTGTAGCGTGAGACGCTGAGATCCGCCGACCGGAAATCCGGGGCCAGACCGGCCTTGCGCTTGAGGTGCGCCAGAAAGTCCGCCGGGTCGGGCAGCTGCTCCCACACCTGGGGCAGGAATGTGCCGCGATGAGGACCGTACTCCAGGATGAGACCGTCGACCCCCGGCCGCAGCTGGCGCAGCAGGTCCGCCTCGTCCGTGAAGCGCAGGGGTTCGGCCGGGGACAGCAGGCTCACCTCCACCTCGACTTCGTCGAGCTCGCGCAGCGACAGGGGTGTGAAGCGCGGGTCGAGGAACGCCGCGGACCGCGCGTTCTTCTCCACGTCCTCGCGCAGCGGTCGCCGGGCTTCCAGACTGCCGATGCAGCCGCGCAGCGCGCCCTGCTTGTGGAGCGTGACGAACACCGCGCCCGGCTCCTGCAGCCAGGGCGCATCCGCGGAGACCCGCTCGTCGCGCCCCAGCTGCCGCGCGATGGCCGCGCGGGCCAGGCGCACGAGCGTACGACCCCGGGCGTCCTCGTCGTCGGGGGGTGCGCCGGACGCTCCGCCCTCGAACAGCCCGATGGACGCATAGCCCACGACCCGCGAGCGGTCGCCGGCGGTGTCGCCGGAGTTGCGCAGATCCAGCAGTTCCGCACCCAGGCCCCGGCGCTGCGCGGCGAGCACCAGACCGTTCACCGGCGCGGCGCCGCAGGCTTCGTGCGGGTCGATGTCCCGGGCGAACGCCAGCATGCGCCGCACGGTCGCCTCGTCGGTCCGGCGGGCGGCGGCGTAAGGCAGGTAATGGGACAGATCGGAGCTCACGACGACGAGCGTCTCCGGTCCGCCCCACAGGCGGTCGAGGACCTCCGCGACGGCCTCGGGCGAGGCCTGACCCACCGCCAGCGGCACGAGCCGGAAGCGGCCCAGGGTCGCGACGAGGAAGGGCAGATGGACTTCGAGGGAGTGTTCCAGGGCGTGCGCCTGCGGGCTGACGACGACCTGCGGCAGGTCCCGGATGCGCGCGACGGCGTCGGCATCGATGTCCACCTCGCCCAGCGGCGTCGCGAACCGGTCCGTACCCGGCAGCGCCAGGCCCGTCACGGCCACCCGGTGGGTGGGTCCGAGGAGCACGACGGTGCGGACCCGGTCGCGCAGGGGGGCGAGGCGGGCGTAGCCCGACGCCGCGACGGGGCCCGAGTAGACGTAGCCTGCGTGCGGCGCGATGAGTGCCTTGGGTGCCGGCCGCGGCTCGTGGGGTGCGGCGTCATCCAGGAGGCGGCGCACGTCGGCATTCAGCACCGCGGGGTCCGCGGGGTAGAACTGCCCGGCCACGGCGGGCGGGCGGACGGTCATCTCCATGACGCACTCCACGACGGATACCCGGGGAGGGTAGCCCCGGGTCGCCCACCCCGCAATCGGCAGCGCCGATTGTCCACGTTGACCGGCGCGGAGCCGGTCCCGTACATTACTGACTGGTCAGTCATTTCTCGTTCCATGCACAGCAAGCCCGCTTCTCCCGTCCTCACCCGGTGGACCCGCCGCAAGGAGGCCCGCCCGGCCGAACTGCTCGCAGCCGCGCTCGACATCTTCGTGGAGAAGGGGTACGCGGCCACCCGTCTCGATGATGTGGCGGCGCGGGCGGGCGTCAGCAAGGGGACCCTGTATCTCTACTACGACTCCAAGGCGGCCCTGTTCAAGGCGGTCATCCGAGGCGGACTGGTCCCTGCGATCCAGCGGGGCGAGAAGGTCTTCGAAGACCACCGGGGCACCATGGCCGAACTGCTGGAGAAGATCATCTTCGGCTGGTGGGAGGAGGTGGGGAGCTCGCAGCTGGGCGGCATCCCCAAGCTCATGTTCGCCGAGGCCAAGAACTTCCCGGACCTGGCGGACTTCTACTACACCGAGGTCATCAGCCGCGGTTACGGCCTCGTACGGAAGGTCCTGGAGGCCGGCCGGGAGCGCGGCGAGTTCGTCGCCATCGATCCGGAGTACGGCACGCGGCTCGTGCTGGCGCCGCTCGTCTTCCTGCTCCTATGGCGTCACTCCTTCAGCATGTGCGAGCGCCAGCCGGTGGAGCCGGAACGCTATCTGCGCACCCACCTGCAGATCGCGATGGAAGGCCTGCGGCGGCGGGACGGCGCGGCGCCGGTCGCGGGGGGCGCGGCATGACCGGCTCCTCCGTGATGCGTCAGCGCGGGCGAGCGACCCGCAAGGTCGTGGCCGCGGTCGCGGTCATCATCCTGCTGGGCGGGGCCGCGTGGGTGTTCCAGTCCCGCCAGGCGTCCCGCCCCACGGCGCCTGCACCGGCACCGGCGGACACCGCGCGCGTGATGGAAATCGCGCCGATGGACGTGGGCGAAGTGGTGCGCGGTCCGCTCGAACAGAGCATTCCGCTGTCGGGCACGCTCCAGCCGTACGCCCGCACGGTGGTCAAGTCCAAGGTGGCCGGCGAGGTGCGGGACGTGCGGGTCCGGGAAGGCACCACCGTGCGGCGTGGCGATCTCCTCGCGGAACTCGACGACACCGAACTGCGCGCCCGTGTCGCGGAGAAGCGCGCCTCGCTCGAAGCGGCCCGGGCCCAGCTCGATCTCGCGCGGAAGAACTGGGCGATGAACGAACAGCTCCTGGAGCAGAAGTTCATCTCCCGCAACGCCGCGGACACGGTCGCCAGCAGCGTCGAGGTCGCGCAGGCGAACGTCCGCGTGGCAGAGGCCCAGCTGGAGGTCGCGCGCAAGGCGCTGGCCGACGCGCGGGTCGTCGCGCCCATGTCCGGGATCGTGGCGGAACGCTTCAGCCTGCCGGGAGAGAAGGTGCCCGTGGACGCCCGGATCGTCTCGCTGGTGGACCTCTCGCGCCTCGAACTGGAGGCCGACGTGCCCGCGTCGGACATCGGCCTCGTCGCCGTTGGCGCCGCCGTGACCTTCCGCATCGAGGGCCTGCCCGACCGCGCCTTCGAGGGTCGGGTCGAGCGCATCAATCCGACGGCCGACGAGCGCTCCCGGACGGTGAAGGTCTATGCCGTGCTCTCGAACGCCGGCGGCCAGCTGCGCGGCGGCATGTTCGCGAAGGGTCAGCTCACCGCGGGCTCGGTGGCTTCCGCCACGCTCGCGCCGATCGCCGCGGTGCGCGAGGAGGGCGCGGAGGTGTTCGTGTACACGGTCGCGGGCGAAACGGTCGGACGCAAGGCCGTGCGGCTGGGCGCGCGCGATCCCGGTCGCGGTGTCGTGCAGGTGCTGGAGGGCCTCGAGCCGGGCGAGCGCGTGCTGAACGCCAACCTCGGCAACGTGCGCCCGGGCGACCGGGTACGCGTCGCGGCACCGAAGAAGCCGTCGGCCTGAGCCGGGAACGCCTGCCATGTGGTTCACCCGCGTCAGCATCGGCAACCCTGTCTTCGCCACCATGCTCATGCTCGGCCTGCTCGTGCTGGGCGTGTTCTCGTACGGGCGCCTGTCGGTGGAGCAGTTCCCGTCCGTGGACTTTCCGGTGGTGGTGGTCAACACCCGGTACGCCGGCGCGGCCCCGGAGGTGGTGGAGTCGGACATCACCCGCCGCATCGAGGAAGCCGTCAACACCATCAGCGGCCTGAAGACGCTGACCTCCCGCTCCTACGAGGGCCAGTCGCTCGTCATCGCCGAGTTCGACCTGAAGACCGATCCGAACCGCGCCGCGCAGGACGTGCGCGAGAAGGTGGCGGGCGCGCGGGCCGGGTTCCGCAAGGAGATCGACGAGCCGGTGGTGTCGCGGTTCAATCCGGAGGAGTTCCCGATCCTCTCCCTCGCGATCAGTTCGCCCACCCGCAGCCTGCGCGAGATCACCATGCTCGCCGACCAGGTGGTGATGAAGCGCGTGGAGAGCGCGCGCGGCGTGGGCCGCGTGAACCGTGTGGGCGGGATGCGGCGCGAGGTGCAGATCTTCCTGCGGCCGGCCGAACTGGAATCGCTGGGCGTCGGGGTCGACCAGGTGATCCGCGCGGTGCGCGAGGAGAACCAGGAGCTTCCGGCGGGTGCCCTCTCGGTGCGCGAGTCCGAGCGGCTCGTGAAGGTGCAGGGACGCATCCGCGACGTCGCGCAGTTCCGGGACATCATCGTCGCGCGCCGGGGCGGGTCGCCCATCTATCTGTGGCAGGTGGCCCAGGTCGTGGACGGCCAGCAGGAACAGGAGAGCGTCGCGCTCATCGACGGCCTGCCGGGGGTGGCCATCGACATCGTGAAGGCGCAGAGCGCCAACACACTGGAGGTGGTGGACGCCGTGCGCCGGGTCGTGGACGAACTGCGCGCCCAGCTGCCCCGGGACGTCGCCGTCTCCGTGGTGCGCGACACCTCCACGGGCATCCGGAACTCCGTGTCCAACGTGCGGCAGACCATCATCGAGGGTGCGCTGCTCACGGTGCTGATCGTCTTCCTGTTCCTGCGCTCCTGGCGCAGCACCGTCATCACGGGGCTCACGCTGCCCATCGCGCTGATCGGGACCTTCACCGCGATGTACGCGCTGGGATACACGCTCAACGTGATGACGCTCATGGCCATGTCGCTCAGCGTGGGCCTGCTGATCGACGACGCGATCGTGGTGCGCGAGAACATCGTGCGCCACATCGGCATGGGCAAGGACCACCACCGCGCCTCGCTCGAAGGCACGGAGGAGATCGGGCTGGCCGTGCTCGCGACCACCTTCACGATCTGCGCGGTGTTCGTGCCGGTGGCTTTCATGGGCGGGATCATCGGGCGTTTCTTCTACCCGTTCGGCATGACCGTGGCCTGCGCCGTGCTGCTGTCGCTGCTGGTGAGCTTCACGCTCGACCCGATGCTGTCCAGTGTGTGGCGCGACCCGGACGCGTTCGGCCCGCGAGGGCGCGGACCCGTCGCGTGGGTCCTGCGCGTGTTCGAGGCCGGTTTCCAGAAGGTGACCGACTTCTACGAGGCGATGGTCCGCTGGGCGCTCGTGTGGCGGAAGTCCGTCATCGCGATCGCGCTCGCGAGCTTCTTCGGCAAGCTTCGCTCTCGTGCCGGCGATCGGGACGGAGTTCCTGCCGGAAGCCGACCTGTCCGAGATCCTCGTGCAGCTCAACACCGCGCCCGGCTCCACGCTGGAGTTCACGCAGGCGAAGGTGCTGCAGGCCGAGGCGGCGCTGCGCGAGTTCCCCGAAGTGGAGCGGACCTACTCGACCGTCAACACAGGGTTCGTGCTCGGCAAGAACTACGGCACCGTGTTCGCGCGGCTCAAGCCCAAGACCGAACGCAAGCGGTCCCAGAAGGCGCTGGCCCACCCGTTCCGGGAGCGCCTCGCGCGCATCGCCGGCATCGATGTGACCTACATCGGCGCCTACTCGTCCGTGTCCAGCGGCAAGCCCCTGCAGGTGAGCATCCAGGGCCAGGACATCGCCGTGCTGGAACGCCTGTCGCGCGACGTGCTGGGGTTGCTGCGCGCCATGCCCGGCCCGGTGGACCTGGATTCCTCGCTGAAGGCCGCCAAGCCCACCCTGGAGGTGAAGCTCGACCGCGAGGCCGCGAGCGACCTCGGCATCGGGATCGCCGAAGTGGGCGGCGCCCTGCGGCCGCTCATCGCGGGCGAGGCCATCAGCACCTGGAAGGCGCCCGATGCGGAGAACTACGACGTCCGGGTCCGCCTGCCGCAGGAAGATCGCCGCACCGGCGCGGACCTGGAACGGCTGTACGTCGCGCGGCCCGGAGGCGGCGAGGGCGACGGGGCCGGGCGCATGGTCGCGCTGCGGCAGGTCGCCCAGTTCGTCCCGTCCACCGGCCCGACGCAGATCAACCGCCGCGACCTCCAGCGGGAGGTGCTCGTCTCGGCCAATGTGTACGGCCGGCCCGCCGGGGATGTCGCGAAAGAGGTGAGGGAAAAACTCGCGGGCGTCGATCTGCCCCCCGGCTACCGGTTCGTGATGGGCGGTTCGGCCAAGGACATCGCCGAGACTTCCGCCTTCGCGGTCCAGGCGCTGGCGCTCGCCGTGGTGTTCATCTATCTGATCCTCGCATCACAATTCCGCAGTTTCCTGCAGCCGGTTGCTATCATGGTGTCCCTGCCGCTGTCGCTCATCGGCGTGCTGGGGGCGCTGCTCGCGTGGCGCAGCACGCTGAACATCTTTTCCACGATCGGCTTCATCATGCTGATGGGGTTGGTCACCAAGAACGCGATCTTGCTCGTCGATTTCGTCAATCAAGCCGTGGCGCGGGGTGTCGCGCGCAGCGATGCCATCCGCGAAGCCGCGAGGGTGCGCCTGCGCCCCATCCTGATGACCACCGCCGCCATGGTGTTCGGCATGCTGCCGCTCGCGCTCGGCGTGGGCGAGGGCTCCGAGACCCGCGCGCCGATGGCGCACGCGGTGATCGGCGGCGTGCTGGCGTCGACCTTCCTCACGCTCCTGGTGGTGCCCGTGGTGTACACGTACCTGGATGACCTCGAACGCTATCTGAAGCGGCGGATGGCGGGGCGCGATGCCCCGCCGGACGCCGAGCCGGCAGCCGTCTTCGCTGCCGCGTCGCCGCAGGAGAACGCCCCCCGATGATCGGACCGAGAACCCGAATGCGCGCCGCCGCGCGCTGCGCCCTGGCCCTCGCCCCCCTGCTGCTCGCGGCCTGCAAGCCCGCCGAGAAGCCCGTGGAACCGCCCCGCGCCGTCAACGTGGTGCGTATCGAGGGGGGCAACGGCACCCTGTCGGCCAGCTACACGGGCGACGTCCGGCCCCGGTACGAGACGGGCCTGGGGTTCCGGGTGCCCGGCAAGGTCACCGAGCGGCTGGTGGAAGTGGGGGACACCGTGAAGCCCGGACAGGTGCTCGCGCGGCTCGATCCCGGTGATCAGCAGCTCGGCATCGAGGCGGCCCGCCAGGCCGTGGCGGCGGCAGAGGCCTCCCATGCGCAGGCCCGGGCGGACTTCCAGCGTTTCGGCGACCTGTACAAGCAGGGCTTCATCAGTGCAGCCGAGTTCGACCGGCGCAAGGCCGCCTTCGACGTCGCCGCGGCCCAGCTCTCGCAGGCGCGGGCGCAGCTGTCCGTCAATCGCAACCAGGCCGACTACACCACGCTTCGCGCACCATCCGAGAGCGTCGTGACCGCTGTCGCCGCCGAGGTCGGACAGGTTGTCGGCGCCGGCCAGACCGTGCTGCGGGTCGCCCGGCCCGGATTCACCGAGGTGGCCATCAGCATTCCCGAGAACCGCCTGAAGGAAGTGAAGCGCGGCATGGACGTCCGGGTCAATCTCTGGGCGGCGCCCGACCACCTGTACCGCGGCCGCGTCCGCGAGATCTCGCCGGCCGCCGATGCCATGACCCGCACCTATCTCGCGAAGGTGACCGTGCTCGACGCGGACGACGCCATGCAGATGGGCATGACGGCCAACGTGTTCCTCGACGTGGCGGCCGACCCCAACGAGGTGCGGCTGCCCTCCACCGCGCTGTACCAGAAGGGGTCGGACACGGCGGTCTGGGTCGTCGATGCCGGGTCGAGCCAGGTCAAGCTCCGCCCCGTGACGGTCGGCAAGTTCGCGGACGACCACGTGATGATCACCGCCGGCCTCAAGCCTGGTGAGACGGTCGTGCGCGCCGGCGTGCAGAAGCTCTTCCCGGACGAGAAGGTCCGCATCCTCGCGCCGCGCGCTCCGTGATCCCGACCCGCCCGAACCTGTCGCGCTGGGCACTGGAGCATCCGGTGCTCACGCTGTACTTCATGATCGCCTTCGCGGTGGCGGGGGGTCTCTCGTACCTCGGCCTGGGGCAGGCCGAGGACCCCGAGTTCACCTTCAAGATCATGGTGGTCCGCACCATGTGGCCCGGCGCCACCGCGCGCGAGGTGGAGCAGGAGGTGACCGAGCGGCTCGAGAAGAAGCTGCAGGAGGTGCCCTATCTCGACTACACGCGCAGCTTCTCGCGTCCCGGGGAGTCGCTGATCTTCATCTACCTGAAGGACAGCATGCCCGCGAAGGAGGTGCCGAACTCCTGGTACCAGGTCCGCAAGAAGCTCTCGGACGTCCGCGGCACGATGCCCACCGGCGTGCGCGGGCCGTTCTTCAATGACGAGTTCGGCGACACCTTCGGGAACATCTACGCCTTCACGAGCGACTCCTACGGCTTCGCCGAAATGCGCGACTACGTGGAGGACGTGCGCCGCGAACTGCTGGAGGTGCAGGACGTGGGCAAGGTGGACATCCTCGGCGAGCAGCCCGAGAAGGTGTGGATCGAGATGTCGCACCGGAAGCTCACCACGCTCGGGATCGACCCGCTCAGTCTGTTCCAGGTCCTGCGCGCCCAGAACGAGATGACGCCGGCGGGCAACTTCGAGACCCGCGACGACAAGGTGTTCCTCCGCGTGAGCGGCGACTTCAAGTCGGTCGACAGCATCCGCGAGATCGGCATCCAGGCGAACGGGCGGCTGTTCCGGCTGGGTGACATCGCGACGGTCCGGCGCGGCTACGTGGATCCGCCCGAAAGCCTCATGCACTTCAACGGCAAGCCCGCGATGGGGCTCGCGGTGTCGATGCGCAAGGGCGGGGACATCATCGCCATGGGCAAGGCGCTGGAGGCCACCATGGCCCGCATGGCGCGCGAGCTGCCCGTGGGCATCGACGTGCATCAGGTGGCCGACCAGCCGACGGTCGTGGGCCGGTCCGTGAACGAGTTCATGAAGACCCTGGCCGAGGCTGTGATCATCGTGCTCGCGGTGAGCTTCCTGTCGCTCGGCTTCCGCACGGGCGTGGTGGTGGCGCTGTCCATTCCGCTGGTGCTGGCGATGACGTTCCTGGCGATGCGCCTGTTCGGCATCGACCTGCAGCGCATCTCGCTCGGCGCGCTCATCATCGCGCTGGGCCTGCTGGTGGACGACGCCATCATCGCGGTGGAGATGATGGCCATCAAGATGGAGCAGGGCTGGGACCGCCTGAAGGCCGGTGCCTTCGCCTACACCTCCACCGCGCCGTCGATGCTCACCGGCACGCTGATCACCGCGGCGGGTTTCCTGCCCGTCGGTCTCGCCAAGTCCGATGCGGGCGAGTACACCTTTTCCATCTTCGCAGTGGTGTGCATCGCGCTGATGGTGTCGTGGTTCGTGGCGGTGCTGTTCATTCCGTACATGGGATTCCACCTGCTGCCGGACTACTCCAAGGCGGCGAGCCACGAAGGCCTGCTGCGGGGCCTGTGGCGGCGGCTGCGTGGCGGGAAGGCCCCGGCGGTTCCGGAGCACGGGCATGGAGAGGGTCACGAGCGCGACGTGTATCAGGGGCCGTTCTACCGGCGCTTCCGCGCGCTGGTCACGTGGTGCGTGACCTACCGCAAGACCGTGATCGTGCTCACCCTGGGCGTGTTCGTGCTTGCGGTCGCAGGCTTCGGCTTCGTGCAGCAGCAGTTCTTCCCGTCCGCCAACCGGCCGGAACTCGTGGCCGACATCTGGCTGCAGGAAGGCGCGTCGATCACCGCCACGCAGGCCGAGGCCAGGCGTTTCGAGGCGATCCTCGCGAAGGATCCCGACATCGAGAAGTACGTGAGCTACATCGGGACGGGCAGCCCGCGCTTCTACCTGCCGCTCGACCAGCAGCTCACCAGTTCCAACCTGGCCGAGTTCGTCATCACGACGAAGGGGGCCGAGGTGCGCGATGCCGTCCAGGCGCGTCTGGTCACGGTCCTGGAGAATGAGTTCACCCGGGTGCGTTTCCGGGTCAATCCGCTGCAGAACGGCCCGCCGGTGGCCTACCCGTGGTGTTCCGCGTGATGGGGCAGGACTTCGACGAGCTGCGCCGCGTCGCCGGTCAGGTGGCCGACATCATGCGTGCGAACACGAACCTGCGGTCCGTGCACTTCGACTGGAACGAGAAGATCAAGGTCGTGAAGCTGGACATCGACCAGAACAAGGCGCGCCTGCTGGGCATCACGTCGCAGGGGCTGTCGCTCACGCTGCACTCGCTGCTCACGGGCTACTCCATCACGGAGTTCCGCGAGCGTGACAAGCTGATCGAGGTGCTGGCCCGCGCGGAGCCGGGCGAGCGCCGCAGCCTCGGCGAGCTCGCCGACATCAATGTGCCGACGCAGAGCAACCGCTGGGTCCCCTGTCGCAGGTCGCGAAGATCCGCTACGAGCTGGAGGAGGGCCTCATCTGGCGCCGGGACCGTCTGCCCACCATCTCCGTGCAGGCCGACGTGCTCGGCAGCATCCAGGCGCCGGTCGTGACGGCGCAGGTGGAGGCCAAGCTGAAGGACCTGAAGGCCGCGCTCCCGCCGGGGTACCGCATCGAGACGGGTGGCATCAGCGAGGAGAGCGCGCAGGGGCAGGGCTCGGTGAACGCGGTGCTGCCGCTCATGCTCATCACGGTGATCACGCTCCTCATGGTGCATCTGCAGAGCGTGCGCAAGAGCTTCCTCGTGCTGGTCACGGCGCCGCTGGGCATCATCGGCGTGAGTCTGTTCCTTCTGGTGGGTCGGGTGCCGTTCGGATTCGTCGCGATGCTGGGTTTCATCGCGCTGTCCGGCATGATCATGCGCAACTCGATCATCCTCGTGGACCAGATCGACCAGGACATGGCTGACGGCCACACGCTCTGGGACGCGGTCATCGAGTCCGCCGTGCGGCGGTTCCGCCCGATCATGCTCACCGCGGCGGCGGCTATCCTCGCGATGATCCCGCTCGCCCGCTCCAACTTCTGGGGGCCGATGGCGGTGACGATCATGGGCGGCCTGCTCGTGGCCACCGTTCTCACGCTGCTGTTCCTGCCCGCGCTCTACGCGCTCGCCTTCCGGGTGCGCCGGCCCGTGCAGGCCTGAACCCGAGGGATTCCGATGCGACGCCTCCTGTCTGCCGGCCGTTTCGTCGCCGGTCTGCTGATCCTCTGGGCGGTCGCGGTGCCGGCGCAGTCCCAGGCGCGGTTCGGTGTCGCGTCGGCCCATCCGCTGGCCACGCAGGCGGGCGAGGCCGTGCTGGCCGCCGGCGGCAACGCCTTCGATGCGGCGGTGGCCGTCGCGGCCGCGCTGGGCGTGGTCGAACCGTACTCCTCCGGGTTCGGCGGCGGCGGTTTCTTCCTGCTCCACCGCGCGTCGGACGGGCACGAGGTCGTCGTGGATGCCCGCGAGACGGCCCCCGGCGCGGCGAGCCGCGACATGTACAAGGATGCCGACGGCAAGGTCGACGCGCGCGCCTCGCTGGACGGCGCGAAGGCGGGCGGCATTCCCGGACTCGCGGCGGGGCTCGATCACATCGCCGCCCGGTACGGCACGCGACCGCTGGCCGAACTGCTCGTCCCCGCGATCCGGTACGCGGAGGCGGGCTACGAGGTCGACGGCCGTTACCTGAGCGCCGCGGGCTGGCGCGAGAAGGCACTCCAGACGGACCCGGCCGCTGCCGTCACGTTCCTGCAGGATGGCAAGGTACCCGCGAAGGGGTTCGTGGTGCGGCAGCCCGACCTCGCCCGGACACTTCGCGCCATCGCGGCCCGCGGGCGGGCGGGCTTCTACGAAGGGCCCGTCGCCGCGGAGATGGTGCGCGCCGTGCGCGCGGCCGGTGGCGTGTGGTCCGAGGCGGATCTCGCGGGATACCGCGTCGTGGAGCGCGCTCCGTACCGGTTCACGTACCGCGGCGCGGTCGTGACCACCGCCCCGCTGCCCTCCAGCGGCGGGCTCACGCTGGACCAGACCCTGGGCATCCTGGAGCAGTTCGACCTTTCTGCGTTAAGCGAGACCGACCGCGTCCATCTCGTGGTGGAGGCGCTTCGCCGCGCCTACCAGGACCGCGCGCGGTACCTGGGCGATGCCGACTTCGTGGACGTGCCCCAGGGCCGCCTCGGCAGTCCGGGGTATCAGCGGCTGCGCGCGGCGGGCATCACCGCGGACCGGGCCACGCCGAGCGCCGCGCTCGATGCCGCACCCGAATGGCAGGACGGTCAGCACACCACCCACTTCTCGGTGGTCGACGCCGAAGGCAACCGCGTCGCGGCCACGCTCAGCATCAATGCGCCGTTCGGCGCCGCGTGGGTGGCGGGCGCGTCGGGGGTTCTCCTCAACAACGAGATGAACGACTTCGCCATCGCGGCCGACACCCCGAATCTCTACGGGCTCACGGGCTTCCACGCCAACGCGATCGGGCCCGGCAAGCGGCCGCTGTCCAGCATGTCGCCCACGTTCGTCGAGGACGCGCGGGGTGTGCTCGTGTTCGGCACGCCCGGCGGCTCGCGGATCATCACGATGGTGCTGCTGGGGCTTCTGGAGCACCTGCGCTCGCCCGAGGTGGACATCGCGCGCGTGGTGGGGGCGCCGCGGTTCCACCACCAGTACCTGCCGGACCGCGTCGAGGTGGAGCCCGGTGCGTTTCCGCCCGCGTGGGCAGGCGCGCTCGCGGCGAAGGGCCACACGGTGCAGGAGGGGCGGCGGCGGTGGGGCAACATGCAGGCCGTGTTCGTGCACCGCGACACGGGGGACGGTCGTCGTGGAAGGCGATCCCAGAGGCAAGGCTGGAGTGCTGTTCTGAGCGGCCCTCCGCCGCCCGGGCGGCGGGGCGCGGGGCCGATGTGTCAGAATTCGGCCCATGCCAACGGATTCCACCCCGCCGCATGATCACGCGTAGGCGACTGATGCTCGGTGCCCTGGGCGCCTGGTCCGGCGCGACGTTCGCACGCCCCGACGTCGGACCCGCCAGCCTGCCCGAGGGCACGCTCGAGTCCTCCACGTACGACACGCTCCCCGGCAAGCTGCCGCTCATCAAGAAGTCGTACCGGCCGCCCAACTTCGAGACGCCCGTGCGCTACTTCGGCGAGGCCTTCACGCCGAACGACGCCTTCTTCGTCCGCTACCACCTGTCGGGCATTCCCGAAGTCGACGCCGAGTCCTGGGCGCCTGCGCCTCGGGGGCGACGCCGCCAGCCGCGTCGCCGAGTTCTCCCTCGCCGATCTGAAGCGGGAGTTCGAGACCGTCGAGATCGCGGCCGTGTGCCAGTGCTCGGGCAACCGGCGCGGCCTGTCGTCGCCGCACGTGCCCGGGGTGCAGTGGGGCTACGGCGCGATGGGCAATGCCCGCTGGACGGGCGTGCGACTGCGCGATGTGCTCCAGCGTGCCGGCCTGAAGACCGACGCGGTGGAGATCGCGTTCGACGGGGCCGATACGGCGGTGTCGGACAGCACGCCCGACTTCGTGAAGAGCCTGCCGGTGAGCAAGGCACTCGACCCGGATACGCTGCTCGCCTTCGGCATGAACGGCGATCCGCTCCCGCACTGGCACGGCGCGCCCGTGCGGCTCGTGGTGCCGGGCTGGACGGCCACGTACTGGATCAAGCATCTGACGCGGGTCGACGCGCTGTCGGCGCCGCTGGCGGGTTTCTGGATGAACCCGGCCTACCGGCTGCCGCGCGACCGGTTCACGCCCGTCGAGCGCTTCGTCTCGCAGGAGAACGAGAAGACCACGCCCATCACCGAGATGGTGGTCAACTCCCTCATCACCAGCCTGCGCGACCGCATGATGTACCGCTCGCGCACGCCGCTGTTCGTGCGCGGCATCGCCTGGGACGGCGGGGCCGGCATCGCGAAGGTCGAGGTCTCGGTGGATGGCGGCACCACGTGGGCCGCGGCCGAACTGGGGCCGGACTTCGGGCGCTACAGCTGGCGCCAGTGGTTCCTGGCCTTCAACCCCGAACCCGGAGAACACGTCGTGATGGCGCGGGCAACGAATGTGCGGGGTGACACACAGGGATCCGAAGCCCTGTTCAATCCGGCCGGCTACCATCACAACGCCATCCATTCGGTCCGGATCCGGTGCACATGAGACGCCTGCTGCCCCTGCTGCTCGCCGTCGCCCGCTCGCCGTCTGCGCGGGCGAGGATGCCATCGAACTGAAGGACGGCCCGGGGCGTGAGCTCGTGCAGGCCCGCTGCGTGATGTGCCACAGCCTCGACTACATTCCCATGAACTCCCCCTTCCTGGACCGCAAGGGCTGGGAAGCCTCGGTGAACAAGATGATCAGGGTCATGGGCGCACCCGTGCCGCCCGAAGAGACGCAGGCGATCATCGACTACCTGAGCACGAACTACGGACGATGAGGTCACCCATGCCGAATGCCGCCACGCCCGCCATGAAGACCACCTTTCTCGATTTCGAGCAGCCCATCGCGGAGCTCGAGCAGAAGGTGGAGGAACTGCGGTACGTGCAGGACGATTCCGCCGTCGACATCTCGGAAGAGATCGCGCGGCTCCAGAAGAAGAGCGGTGCGCTCACCAAGGAGATCTACGCCAAGCTCTCCTCCTGGCAGATCTCGCAGGTGGCGCGGCATCCGCAGCGCCCCTACACGCTCGACTACATCCGCAACCTCTTCACCGACTTCGACGAGCTGCACGGCGACCGTGCCTTCGCGGAGGACCCGTCCATCGTCGGGGGCATCGCCCGCTTCGGCGGACAGCCCTGCATGGTGATCGGTCACCAGAAGGGCCGCGACACGAAGGAGAAGATCTACCGCAACTTCGGCATGCCCAAGCCCGAGGGCTACCGCAAGGCGCTGCGGCTCATGAAGACGGCCGAGAAGTTCGGCCTGCCCGTGTTCACCTTCGTCGACACGCCCGGAGCCTATCCCGGCGTGGGGGCGGAAGAACGCGGCCAGTCGGAGGCCATCGGCCGCAACCTGTTCGTGATGGCCGAGCTGCGCGTGCCCATCATCTGCACCGTCATCGGCGAGGGCGGTTCGGGCGGGGCGCTGGCGGTCGCCGTGGGCGACACCGTGATGATGCTGCAGTACGCCATCTATTCCGTGATCTCGCCCGAGGGCTGCGCCTCGATCCTCTGGAAGAGCGCGGACAAGGCCCCCGAGGCCGCGGAGACCCTGGGCATCACCGCCAACCGGCTGAAGACCCTGGGCCTCATCGACAAGGTCATCGGCGAACCGCTGGGCGGCGCGCACCGCGATCACGGCGCCACGATGCAGTCGGTCCGCAAGGCGCTGGCCGAGGCACTCAAGGAGCTGCAGGGCAAGTCGGTGGACGATCTCGTCGAGTCGCGCTTCGAGAAGGTGCTCGCCTACGGCAAGTACAAGGAAGTCGTTCCTTCGCGGTGAACCGCCCGCCGGTCCTCGAGGCCGTCGCGCAGTGCTGCACCGTCCATGACCTCGCGGGCCGGCGCATCACCGTCGGGCTGAGCGGCGGGCTCGATTCCGTCGTTCTTCTGCATGCGCTCGCTGCGCAGTCGGGCACATTCTCGATGACCCTGTCCGCGCTGCACGTGCACCACGGGCTGAGTCCCAATGCCGACCGCTGGACGGAGCACTGCGCGGCCCTGTGCGAAGCGTGGCAGGTGCCGCTCCGGGTGGTGCGCGCCTCGCTCGACCGCCAGGACCCGCGCGGCATCGAGGGCGCCGCCCGCGCTGCGCGCTACGATGCCTACGAGGCCGAACCCGCCGACGCGATCGCGCTCGCGCATCACGCGGACGACCAGGCGGAAACCGTGCTGCTCCAGCTGCTGCGCGGGGCGGGGCTGCCGGGGCTCGCTGCCATGCCGGTGCAGCGCAGGCTGCGCTCGGGCGCCTCGCTCGTGCGCCCGTTTCTCGCGCTGCCGCGCACGGTGCTGCACGGATACGCCGTGGCGCATGGCCTCGCGTGGATCGAGGACGAGTCGAACGCCGACGACCGGTACCGCCGCAACGCACTGCGCCTCCACGTGATGCCCGTCCTTGACGCCCGCTTCCCGGGATACCGCGGGACACTCGGGCGCGTTGCGCACAATGCCGCGGATGCCGCGCACCTCGCGGACGTACTGGGTCGGCTCGACCTCGCGACCTGCGAGGTCCCCGGCGGACTGTCGGTTTCCGCTCTCGCCGTGCTCGACCCGGTGCGCCGTGCGAACGTCGTGCGGACGTGGCTTCGCGGCAGGGCGTGGACCCGCCCCCGCGCGATTCGTTGCTGGAGGGGCTCGCGCAGATGGTGGCGGCCCCCGGCAATGCGAGGCCCGAGCTGCGCTTCGGCAGTCGCCGGCTGATGCGCTACCGGGATCTGCTGTCCGTGGTCGCCGCGACGCCGGACGAGGCCCGCCCCTGGTGTTTCGTGTGGCGCGGCGAGACCGCCTTCACGCTGCCGGACGGGCGGCACTGGACGGCGCGCGAGGTGACAGGCGCCGGCGTGCGCGTATCCTCCCTCACGCGCGGAGAGATCACCCTCACGCCACGCACGGGTGGGGAACGTCTCCGGATCGCGATGAACCGCCCGCGCCGAAGTCTCAAGAACCTGCTGCAGGAGGCGGGCGTACCGACCTGGGAGCGCGAGCGGCTCGTGATCGTCCGGCGCGACGGTGTGCCGATCCACGTGCCGGGCCTCGGCACGGAACCCGACCACGCCGCCGCTGTCGACGAGGCGGGGTGGATGTTCGAGGAAGCGGACCCGGTCGGCGCCATCCCGCACTGACCGCCGGGCCCCGCGCCGGAGTCCCGGCCGCGGCCCCGCGATCGGGCCATCCGTTCAACAAACCGCGCCGGAAACCCCGGCACCACCGTCACGAGAGGAGACACATGCGCACCCTGATCCCGACCGTCCTGACCGCCGCTGCCGTGCTGACATTGCCGGGCGCCGCGACCACCGCACACGCCGCCGACCAGGGCTTCTACGCCGGCCTCGGCACAGGCCAGATGGTGACCACCGATTACGTGGTTCCCGGCGGCAACGGCCTCTTCGACGAGAAGAGCACGCCGTGGCGCGCCTTCGCCGGCTATCGGCTCGGTCTCATCCCGATCCTCGACTTCGCGGTCGAGGGGGGCTACCGCAGCTTCGGCACCGCCAGCGCCACCGTCGGCGGGGTGGCGTCCGAATACAAGACGAAGGGCTTCGACGGCGCGCTCCTCGCGATCTTTCCGTTCCTCGGCGCCGATGTGTTCGCGAAGGCGGGTGTCCTCCACTACGACCTCGACCGGCGCTGGGGGCATCGACGGCGTCCTACAGCGGCACGGCCCCCATGCTGGGCGTCGGTGTGGGCTTCCGTGTCTGGCGGGCGGGCATACGTCTCGAGTACGAGCGGTTCGACGTGGATCAGCTGAAGGGTCTCGACGGCGCGATGCTGAGCGCGACGTTCCGGTTCTGACCGGTCCGCGCCTCCGGGGCATGCCGCCCTCGCGGAGGGGCGGCGCCCCGGGGCGGCACTGCCCGGAAAAACTTGTGGTCTGCATCCGGCCAGCCCTTACAATCAGTCGCCGGAAGCCTCGCGGTTCGGGACAGGATGGAGGCTGATGCCGGCGACATCCGACAAGAACCCGGGAGGATCGCATCGTGTCCACGACCACGCTCGCGCCGTCGTTCGAGGAAGCCACGTACCGCAAGGCCGCCGGCCGGCTGATTCCGTTTCTCTTTCTCTGCTACATCGTCGCCTTCCTCGACCGCGTCAACGTCGGCTTCGCCAAGCTGCAGATGGCGT
This sequence comes from Ottelia alismoides, assembly GCA_037367405.1. NCBI lineage: Eukaryota > Viridiplantae > Streptophyta > Magnoliopsida > Alismatales > Hydrocharitaceae > Ottelia > Ottelia alismoides. Next base: position 71,650 of record JAZKJV010004409.1, read on the forward strand.
CCGACCTGAAGTTCAGCGACGCGATCTACGGTTTCGGCGCGGGCATCTTCTTCATCGGCTACTTCGTGTTCGAGGTGCCGAGCAACGTGATCCTGGAGCGGGTCGGCGCGCGCATCTGGATCGCGCGGATCATGGTCACGTGGGGTCTCATCTCCGCCGGGTTCGCCTTCACCGGCGACATCCACTGGGGCTCGATCGCGACGATGTTCAACTGCACCGACGCCCAGTTCACCTTCTACTTCCTGCGCTTCTGGCTCGGCGTCGCCGAAGCCGGCTTCTTCCCGGGCGTGATCCTCTACCTCACGTACTGGTTCCCGGGCGCGCGGCGCGCGAAGATGGTCGCGCTGTTCATGACCGCGATCGGCACGGCGCAGCTCGTGGGCTCGCCGGTGTCCGGCGCCATCATGCAATACATGGACGGCATCGCCGGCTGGCGCGGCTGGCAGTGGCTGTTCGTGGTGGAAGGCTTGCCCTCGGTGATCATCGGCCTGCTGGTGCTCGTGATTCTTCCGAACGGCCCCAAGGTGGCGAAGTGGCTCACGACCGAGGAGCGCGACCTGCTCGTGCGCCGCATCGAGGAGGACAACGCCGCCAAGGGCGCGCTGGGCGGGCGCCACGACATGTCGGGCGCCTTCAAGGACGGCCGCGTCTGGGCGCTTGCCTTCGTGTACTTCGCGCTCGCGACCTGCTTCTACGCGGTGGGTTTCTGGATGCCGACCATCATCCAGGAGCTCGGCATCGACAAGAAGGACCTGCTCAAGGTGGGCCTCGTCAGCATGATTCCCTGGGGCGCGAGCATCGTCTCCATGGTGGTGTGGGGCAGTCATTCCGATCGCACGGGCGAACGCCGCTGGCATTGCGCCGGCGGCATGCTCGTCACGATGCTGGGCCTGTTCGTCCTCGCGCTCGCGCACCACTCGCCGGTCGTGTCGATCATCGGCCTCACGCTCATCACGTCGGGATGGGCGGGGTGCGTGGTGACGTTCTGGTCGCTGCCGACGGCCTTCCTGTCGGGGACGGCCGCGGCGGCCGGCATCGCCTGGATCAACGCGGTCGGCAATCTGGGCGGCTATGCCGGCCCGGACCTCATCGGCACGATCCGCACGGCGGCCGGGGGCGCTGCGGAGGCCGCGTTCTTCGCCCTGACGGTGCTGGCGCTGATCGGGGCCCTGGTCATTCTCTTCCTCCCCAGGACGCAGACGACGAAGTCCCCCGCCTGACCCGGCCGAGGAACGCGCGGCCTCAAGCCTCGGAGTAGGGGGCCTCGCCTTCCAGCCGGAACAGTTGGACGAGGCAGATGACGCCCAGCGTCCACGCCGTGAGTGTGAGCACCACGACCGGCGCCCCTTGGGCGCCTTCCTCGGCGGCGAGACGCGCGAGGTCGAGGATCACGAAGTCATGCAGCGCGTGGCCCAGAACCGGCCACAGCAGCGAGCGCGTCGCGATGGCCGCGCGCAGGAATACCGCACCGATGAGCAGCGTGCTCCCCGCCTGGATCAGCGCGACCTCGAGGGCCTCGCCCGCGAAGGCGTTGAGCGTGTGGAACAGGCCGAAGAGGAGCGCGGCGAGGAGCGCGCCGCGCCGCAAGCCCAGCCGCAGGCACAGCGTCGCGAGCAGGAGCCCGCGGAAGATCCATTCCTCGTTGAGGCCGACGAGCAGCGTGGTGCGCAGCATGAGGGCGGAGCGTGACGTCAGCGTTTCGGTCCCGGCGGGCAGGCTCGCCTGTGCTGCGAGCCAGCAGCCCAGCCCCACGAATGCCAGCACGCCCAGCGGCAGGATGCCTGCGGCCGGGCCGCGGACGGCGGTTGCCAGCCGATCCGGCGCCACGGGAACAGCAGCGCGGTGGCGACGGCCAGGAATACGCTGGCGGCCACCTCGGGCACAAAGAGATCGATGACGAACTCGGGGTGACCGTAAGGGTGGGGCACGCGCAATGCGCCGCCCATGATCACGGCCAGTGCGACAGCGCAGACGGCCAGGACGAGCGGCAGATTCCGGAGCCGCCTGTCCCGCGCGTCTGACACGGGTGTCGCCATCGTCGTGCCCTTCCCGGATCCGGGCGGGTCAGCCGCCCATGGGCCGGACCCCGATCAGCGCGGCATGCAGGTAGAACGCGAAGGCCGCCCACGCGACGAGGCCCGCGACGACGGTGATGCCCGTCTTCGCGCCGGAGGCGGCCGGTCGTGTGACGCCCGCGGCCTTGTCACGCCGTCGGGCGGAACGGAAGTTCAGCACTGCCCACACGAGCAGCGTGCCGAACAGCACGACGTCGGCGAGGCGTCCGTTGGACAGGAGGTGTGCGAACGCCCAGACCTTCACGCCAAGCACCATGGGATGGCCGACGGCGGCCTTGATGTGGTTGCCGGGCACCTGCGCCGCGGCGAGCAGGATGAAGGAGAACAGCGTGAGGAGGCTGGTGGCGTGCGCCATGCCGCGCGGCGGCACCCACAGATCGACGGGCGCGGCGCGCGTGTCCCCGTAGCCCATGACGATGAGCACGAGGCCCGCGAGGGACAGCAGGGAGTAGAGACCCTTGTAGCCGCCCGCACCGAGGCGCTCGCGCAGACGGGTGCGCAGATCTTCCGCGAAGATGCGGATGGAATGGGCGCCGAGGAACAGCACGAGGCCGAGGATCAGCTTCGTCATGGAATGGTCTCCGGAGTGAGCGCAGGATGCGCGGCGGATCGTAGCAGGTCAGACCCAGCCGAGCGCGCCGAGCACACCGCCGGCGGTGATCAGCAGAAGCAGGTGGGCGCGGGTCTTCCACACCAGGATAGCCGAGGCGATCGTGAGCGCGATGTGCGCGCGCCCGGGTGTCTGCGCGGCGAGCAGCCACGTGGTGGCCGCGAGCAGACCGATCACGAGCGGCGCCATCCCGGCCTTGAACGCCCGCACGGCCAGCCAGTCCTGGCGCGCGTGGCCCCAACGTGACACGAGCAGCGCGAGTGTCGTGGACGGCAGCATGATGCCCGCGAGCGTGACCGCGGCGCCAGCCAGGCCGGCAGCCTGGAAGCCCATCACGGCCACGAAGAGGATGTTCGGTCCGGGCGAGGCCTGCGCGATCGCGATGGAGGCGTTGAACTGCGCGTCGGTCAGGAGGTGCAGCGTGTCCACCAGCACCCGGTGCATCTCGGGCGCGACGGTGATGGCGCCGCCGATGGACAGCAGCGAGAACACGAGGAAGTGCCCGAACAGGGCGAGCCACGGCACCGGCACTCAGGGTGCCTCCCGCGGGCCCGACAGCACGCGGGCTGCCCACGCGCACGCGACGATGCCGAGGCCCAGCAGCACCCAGGCGAGGGGCCAGCGCAGCAGCGCGACCAGGCCGAACATCGCGAAGCCGAGCACCGCGGCGGCCGGCAGCCCCACCGGATTGCCGCGCAGGGCTTCCAGCAGCTTGAGCGCCGTGCCGCCGATGAGGCCTGCGGCGACGGCGCCCATGCCCTTGAGCGCGCCGGCCACCACCGGCACCGACGCGAACTCCGCGTAGACCGCGGTGAGCACGAGCACGATCCCCAGCGGTACCGTGATCATCCCCGCGAGCGCGGCGAAGGCGCCGCGGCTGCCGAAGAACCGGTCCCCCACCATGAGCGCCACGTTGCACACGTTGGGGCCGGGCAGCACCTGTCCGATGGCGAGGATGTCCACGAACTGCGCGTTCGTCAGCCAGCGCCGTTCCTCGACCAGCACGCGCTGCGCGACCGCGAGCACCCCTCCGAAGCCCTGCAGAGCGAGCAGCGTGAAGGTGACGAACAGCGCCCGAGGGGACGCGGGCGTCGCGAGCGGCGGTTCGGCAGGCCCGCTCATGTCACACCCGGGACCGCGCCGGGCGCAGCCCTGCGGGGCCGCAGGTCCGGCATCAGGATGGCGCGGGGACCCGGGTGGCCTGCCAGGACACGAACTGCAGCCCGCCGGCCCGGCGTGCCCACACGGCGTGGAACAGCAGATCGAGCGCGAGGTCCTGACCCTGGACGGTGACTTCCGAACGCACGGTGCCCGTGACGATGGCGATGCCGCCGTAGGTGCGGACGGTGACGTCACCGGGGGTCATGCGCCGATAGCGCACGGCCCCCGAGCGAATGGACTCGATGAAGCTCGCCTTGGTGTCGACGGCCGTGCTGGAGTGGATGTAGACGAGGTCGTCCCCGAACAGGCGTTCCATCGCGGCGAAGTCGTTCGCGGTCTGGGCCGCGTAGCGCGCGGCCTCGGCGGCGAGGGCTTCGTCGACGGTGACGGTGCCCGCGATGTCCCGCGGGCCGCTGTCGGCGTTCACCACCGCGAGGAACGGACGCGGCAGGAGGAGATCACGGAGTTCGCGGAGCACGGTGCGCACCTCCCGGGTCAGCGCTGCTTCGGCCGCGGGTCCAGGTTCGCGCGGTCGGGCTGGGCCGGGTCGAAGAAGAAATAGGTGAAGAGCTCCTCCGGCTTCACGTCCTCGGGTTTCGGCTGGTAGCGCGGCGACTCGAGCAGAGCACGCACGGCGGTGACGTAGCGCTCGGGCACCTCCACGTCGGTGGCGTCCTGATTGCCCTGCCGGAAGTCCACCACGCGCACCATGCGCAGCGCCTTCACCTTGGCCTGCTCGTCGTAGTGAACACCGAACACCACGGCGTAGATCTTTCCGGGGGCCTTGGGCGCCTCGTCGGCGCGGACGGCGGAGGCCGCCGAGAGCAGGGCGGCAAGCAGCAGAGGGAACAGACGTGACAGCATGGAAACTCCTTCTCGGGAAGGGCGCGGGACCCGGGCCGGCGCCTCGTTGTCGTGGTGAATCGGGCAGCATCCTACTCCGCGGGCGCATCGGCGGACATGGCACCGAGCACGATCGTGTGGTCCTGCCATCGGACGGTCTGGCCCGGCCGGAGCTTGGCGCGCTTGCGCGTCTCCAGTTGCCCGTCGACGGTGACCTCGCCGGCTGCCACCACCGCGTGGGCGACGCCGCCCGAGGGCACGAGGCCGGTGGCCTTGAGGAGCTGATCGAGCTGGATGTAGTCGCCGCGAATGGCGAAGGCGATGCTCATGAGGATCCGCTTGTCGCAATGGAATCGACGCAGGATAGCAGGCCGGTCGCGGCGGCCGGTGTCGCGATGCGGAAGGGCAGGGGCGCGGCTCGCCGGCGTCCCAGCACCAGCAGCGCCTTGTCGCGCGTGAGCAGCAGGTCCGCACCGGCGCGCGCCGCGAGCGTCAGGAACTTCTGGTCGTCCGGATCCCGGCACACCGGCAGCGTCGGCGTCGCGGACTCCGCGGTCGCATTGATCCGCCGCGCGACATCGCGGCAGCGCGCAAGCGCCGAGGCCTGTGCCGTTGCATCCAGCGTGAAGTGCGCAAAGCGGTAGCCGAGCGCACGCGCCAGTTCCTCGTCGCATGCGGCGTCGATCAGCACGCTCGCGCGGCCCCGGGCCACGGCCGCCGCGAAAGGGCGGATTGCCGGGTCGTCGAACACCAGCCAGTCGAGCCACACGTTGGTGTCGAGCACCAGCCTCACGCCGCGGCCTCCGTCTCGAGCTGCGCACGCAGGGCGTCGAGGTCCACCGGGACCCAGCCCCGCACGCTGTTCAGGAATGCACAGGCCTCGGCACCGCGCAGGGCGTCGACCGGGAGACGAGCTTCGCGCAGCCGGCCTTCCTCCAGCAACGCTTCGCGGTACACGCCCGGCAGCAGACCGCAGGCCGCCGCGGGGGTGAGCCATTCGCCGCCGATGCGCAGCGCGATGTTGCCGAAGGTGGTCTCGGTGAGTTCGCCGGCCCGGTTGTGGAGGAGGGTGTCGAAGAGGCCCGCCGTCCGGTCGGCTTCCGTCGGCACGAACGGGGCGTAAGCCTCACGCCGCGTGGTCTTGTGCCGCACGAACTCGCTGTCGCTGTCGATGGGGGTCGCGGCAAGGCGCAGTCGCGCGAGCGCGGGTGTGGCGGGCAGCGGATGCACCTCGGCGCGCGCACGCCCGTCGGGCGCGGCGAGCAGGCGCACGCGATGGCTGCCGGTCGGATGGGCCGCCCGCGCTGCCGCGAGGGCGGCGTGGACCTCGGCACCGTCGAACCGGTAGCCGAAATGCCACGCGCTGCGCTGCAGCCGGGCCAGGTGCGATCCGAGCATCCACCAGCGGCCGTCCTCCAGACGCAGGGTCGCCAGGAGTTCGAAGGGCGCAGCCGCGCGGTGGAGGAAGCCCTGCTTGCTGCGCCACTCCCGGGCCTCGCCGTCGGGTGTGGAGTCGTACGTGATGCCGCTGCCCACGCCGCATGCCGCGTTCCATCGGTGGCCCGTGCCGTCCGCGGCGGTCAGCACGAGCGTGCGGATGGGCACGGCGAAGGTGGCGTCGCCGCCGGGACGAATCAGCCCCAGCGCGCCGCAGTACACGCCGCGCGGTTCGGACTCGAGCGCGCGGATGAGGCCCATGGCGCTGCGCTTCGGCGCACCCGTGACGGAGCCGCAGGGAAACAGGGCCGCGAAGACCTGCGACAGCGTCGCGCCGGGCCGGGCCTGCGCCGTGATCGTGGAGGTCATCTGCCACACGGTCGGCAGCGCGTGCCGTTCGAGAGTCTCGGCACGCGCACACTGCCCGGCGTGGCCACGCGCGACAGGTCGTTGCGCAGCAGGTCGACGATCATCACGTTCTCGGCGCGCTCCTTGTCGGAGGTGACCAGGCGCTGCGCGGCGTCCGCGTCGGCTCGCGGCGTGGCGCCGCGCGATGCCGTGCCCTTCATGGGCTGTGCGGTGAGCGTGTCACCCGTCCAGTCGAAGAACAGCTCCGGCGACAGGCACAGCAGGCGCTCCGGGACACCGTCAAGGGCATGGGCCAGCCGGAACACGTAGCCGTCGGGCTGTGCGCGGACGAGCGCCGCGAACCATTCCTCCGGATCGCCGTCGAGCCGTGCGCGCAGCAGCGTCGTGAGGTTCACCTGGTAGGCGTCACCTTCGCGGATGCGGTCCCGGATCGTGCCGATGGCGGCGAGCAACCCGGGAGGCGCGGGCGCATCGAGAGGGGCCGACGGCAGCAGCGGGCCAGCCCAGGCGGTCGCTTGCCACGCGGAACCGCTGGACGGGCGCAGGGCCTCCGCCGGGGAGGTGAACTCCGCGAACGCGGGCGAGGACGGCGCCGCTGTCCGGACGGTGCACGTGCGTGCCGGCCCGGAGAGCGTCGTTCAGGCCGGGCGCGGCTTCGTAGGCCACCCAGCCCACGCACCAGGACCCGGCCCGCGCTGCGGCGTGCGCGGCGTCGAGCACGACCGGGACGTCGGAGAGGCGTCGCGCCACATGCCACCGCACCGGCGTGCCGAACGCCAGTCGGGTGCGGGCGCGGGGATCGTCGCCGGGGTGGGCGGGCAGATCGACGAGGGCAGTGAGGGGATGGTGATTCAAGAGGCGGTGCGGCGGCGGGGAAGACGAGCGCCCCGCCGGAAGGTCAGGGCATCCAGGGCACGAGGTTCACGCTGCCCTTCGGGGCGAACGGCACTTCGATCAGCCAGACGCCGCCGCGTTCCCGGGCTTCGCGCACCGCGTTGCCGAGACCTTCGGGGCCCACGCGCGCGGTGCGCACCCCGAAGGCCTCGCCCAGTTTCACGAAATCCTGTTGTGCAGCTCAGTACCCACGTACCGGCCGGCGAACAGGCGGTCCTGATAGGTGCGGATCGCGCCGAACGCGTGGTCGTTGAACACCACGTTGACGAGGTCGAGGCCGAGCGCGCGGGCCGTGGCGAGTTCCTGAAGCGAGAACAGGAAGCCGCCGTCGCCGGACAGGGAGATCACGGGCCGGCCGGGGCAGGCGAGCTTCGCGCCGATGGCCGCCGGCAGCGCGTAGCCGAGCGTGCCGTAGGTACCGGGGTGGATGGACGTGCGCGGGGCATAGGTGTCGAAGGCGACGGGCACCCAGTAGCCCCACCAGAGTGAGATCGTCCACCACGATGGCGTCGTCGGGCAGATTCGCACGCAGGTCGTCGAGGATCGCGAGCACCGGTTCCATGTGTTCCGTGAGCCAGGCGCGCTTGCGGGCACGGAAGGCCCCGACATCGAACCAGCACGGCGCGCCGGACGGCGCCGGCAGCGCAGCGGCCAGGGCGGTCAGCGCGGACTTCGCATCGGCCACGATCCCCACCTCGGCGGGACGGCGCTGTCCGACGACGAGCGGATCGATGTCGATCTGCACGAGACGCGCCGGGAAGCGCGCGCCGGTGTTCACGTCGGAGACCACGTCGATGCGCGAGCCCGCCACCAGCACCGCATCGGCCTGCTCGAGCAGATCGTCATAAAGCGGCAGGCGGCCCCACCCGTCCCCCAGGGCGAGCGGGTGCCGGTCGGAGATGGCGCCGCGTCCGAACACGCTGGTCACGACGGGCGCGTTGAGCTTTTCCGCGACGGCGGCGAGCGCTTCGGTCGCCTCCGCGCTCTCGACGCCCCCGCCCGCGTAGATGAACGGCCGCCTGGCCGAGGTCAGGATCTCGGCGGCGCGCGCGATGGCGGACGCATCCGCCGCGGGCCGGAGGTACGGTTCGGGCGGCAGCGCCGCCGTGTCGGCCCGGGCGTTCTGCACGTCGAGCGGTACCTCGATGTATGCGGGCCGCGGCCGGCGCGTGCGCATCATGCGGAAGGCTTCGCGGATCGTCTTCGGAAGGTCCGCGACAGCCGCGACGCGGGTCGTGTAGCCGCTCACCGCGCGGGCGACGGCGAGGGAGTCCTGCAGTTCATGGAAGTGGGCGCCTTCACGGTCGAGCTGCGCAAGAGCGTTCTGGCCGGCCACCATCAGCAGGGGTGCGGACTCGGAGAAGGCCTGGCCCATGCCCGTGAGTGCGTTGGTGAGCCCCGGGCCCGGCACCACGAAGCACGCGGCGATGCGGCCCGACGCCCGCGCATATCCCGTGGCCATCATCGCCGCGCCCTGCTCGTGTCGCACGGTGACGGCACGGATGGACGGCGTGTGATGCAGCCCGTCGAACAGCGGACAGTTGTGCGTGCCCACGATGCCGAAGACGTGTTCCACGCCCTCCGCCGCCAGCGCTGCGGCCACGGCCTGGCCGCCGGTCAGTGCAGTCATCTCCGCTCCCTCCTCCGGTCCATGGAGAATGCTAACTCACGGAGGCTCCGCCGGACCGTCGTGCCGGGACGGCGTACGCTACGCGTTTCGACAGCGGTGCGATGCGCATGACATCCAGCCGTCCGGAGATCACGGTCGTGGAGGACGCGGGGCCAGACCGGCCCTGGCTCACGTTCGTTCACGGATTCTCGCAGCACCAGGGTGTCTTCTCGGCCCAGGTGCCGGTCTTCCGCAGCCGCTATCGGCTGCTGCTCGTCGACCTTCCCGGCCACGGGGCCGCGGGGGACATCCCGGGCCGTACGGTCCCGGGGACTACGCGGGCCATGTGGCCCGGGCGCTGGAGGCGACCGGGGTCACGACGACGCACTTCTGGGGCACGCATACCGGCGCCGGGATCGGTCTCCTTCTGGCGGCGCGACATCCCGGCCGGTTCCGCAGTCTCGTTCTGGAAGGCGCCGTGGTGCTCGGCCGTCAGCCCGTGTCCGTGCAGGCGACACTGACCCGGGTGCGCGCACTCGCAGTGTCGGAGGGCGTGCCCGCGGCGCTTCGCGTCTGGCTCGACGAGGCCGATTGGTTCGAGGTCATGCGCCGCGCGCCCGAGGCGTGCCGGTGGGCTGCGCACCGCGCCATCGTCGGCGCGTTTGCGGGAGGTCCGTGGCTCGACCCGCGACCCGGCGTGCCGGTGGAGGACGTGACCGGCCGACTCGGGGACATCACCGCGCCCGTACTGCTGATGAGCGGCGAGCACGACCTGCCGGATTTCCTCGCGACGGCCTCGACCCTGCACGCGGGTCTGCCTCGCGCCCGCCGCGTGATCATCACGGGCGCCGGGCGGGTTCCCGGGCTGGGAGTTTCCGGACGATGTGAACGGGACAGTGGCAGCGTTCCTGGCGGCGGCCGATGTACCCGCGTCCGCCGGGCAGTGATCGGGTGACCCGGCCGGTGCGGTGCCGATTCGGGCCCGCCTGGATGCGTGGTTTTCGGCGCGGCGCTCTGCCCGCGCTCGGCGCACCTGCCGTGGATGCGGACTCACGCGTCGGAGAGTTGCGGCGGGCCGCAGACGTACGCCGGCAGCTGGTTTCGGCCGGTCAGGTGCGGCAGGACGAAGGGGGATCCGTCGAACCATGCGGCTCCGCGATGGCGCGGAGGTGCGCAGGCCCCGGCCGTCGGTGTCAGCCGCGCTTCAGCACGTCCGACACCACCGGGGCATCCCCTTCGGTGGCGCCCGGCAGCGCGATCGACTTGTTCGCGGCCGCGGGGTCGAAGATCACGGCGCGCAGCTGACCGAGATTGCGGTGCACGCGCGCGGTGCCTACCCGCTGTTCCGCAATGTTGGCAATGAGCGATTCCTGGCTTGCATAGAGATCCTCGCGGACGATGATGAGGTCGATGAGCGACCGCTTGCCGGCCTCGTACTGCAGGCGATAGGCGTCGAACACGCGGACCGACGCCGCGACACGTTCCTCGATCTGCCTCGCGATGGCGCGCTGCTCCGCGAGGATTTCGCGCGTCTCGCCCAGTTCGGCCTCCAGCCGCCGCTTGACGGACTCCACGGTGGCGTCCGCCGCAGCCTTGCGCGACGCCAGCTCGGTCCAACGGAAGTAGGTCGCCCCGCCGAGCGGAATGACGTACGTGATGCTGAGCAGCGTCTCGCGTTCGAGGCCGCTCTGGAGCTGGATCGGCCCGTCCAGCGTGAGGTTCTTGCGCGCCTCGAACTGCACCTTCGGCAGCCACTCGGCCTGCGCGATGCGCGTGTCGGCGCCGGCGGCGCGCGCCCGCGATTCCGCGGCGAGCAGGCTCGGGTTCGATGCGTGCGCGATCGCGATGAGTTCGTCGAGGCGACGCGTGACGACCTGCGAATTGAGGCCGGGGTCCACGACCCATTTCACCCTCGCGCCCGCCACCGCGCCGAGCCTGTTGCGTGCACCGGCCTGGCGGCCCTGCGCGAGCGCGAGCAGGTTCTTCCCCTGCAGCAGTTTCGAGGTGGCCTGGAACAGTTCGTTGTCCGGGCTCGCGCCGCTGTCGACGCGGGCCTTCACTGTCGCGGCGAGCGCCGTGAGGTCCGCGACGAGTTCCTTCGCATTCAGCACCTGCTGGTCCGCCGTGAGCACGGCGATGTAGGCTTGGGTGAGGAGCAGGGCGAGTTCCTCGCGCGCGTCCTCGAGCTGGGCCTGTGACGCACTGGCGGCACTCTCCGCGGAATTGAGGCGGGCGAGATCGCCGCCCCCGTTGAAGAGGTTCCACTGCAGGTACACGGCCGTCTGGCGGGTCTGCTGCGCATTGATCACGCCGAGCGGCCGGTTGGTCGCTCGGGCCTCGTCGTGCTGGAGTCCGAGGCGCGGCAGGAACGGCGAGTAGGCCTGGCGCACGACATCGCCGTTCGCCTCCAGGGTCGCGCGCGCGACGGCCACGTCGGGATGGCGGTCGATCACGGTCCTGAGCAGGTCCGGCAGGCTCTGCGCAAGAACAGGCGAGCCGGACAGCGCGAGGGCGCAGGCGGCGAGGGCGTGGTGAAGCGGGCGGGGACGGAAAGGCATGGAGGGTCTCGGTGCGGAAATCGTGAGTGGATGTCGCGTGCGCGCGATGCGCCGGCCGACGCTCGATGCGAGAATGGTGCCGGAGCAATCCTTGCTTCGAGTCCGCGGGACAGATTGCCGGTTTCGTGCGGCTTCTTCACCGTTACGCGCTAGCGAGCGGGGCAGTCCGAAGGTGATTCTTCCCTTCTGTCCTTCGTGTCCGGTGCGCACGTGACCGCAGTGTCCAGTGCACCGACACCTGTTCGTCGCCAGGGCGCGCATGCGCGGTCCGCGGCTTGCAGCGCGCGGTGACGATTCGGGCCGTACTCCGGCACTTCGCGGGCAGCAGCATCGCCGGTCGACGCAACACGAGCCCGCACACAAGATCACAAGCGGCCATTCGGGGGAAACCAACGTGGATAGCAGTGCCAATGCGCGCCAGGCCGATTCCGGCCCGGTCCCGGGCGGAGATTCGCCCGCCGACAGCCCGCACGACCCGTCGGGTCAGCCGGGACGCGCCCTCGAGGTGGTACGCGGTGTTCCGCCCGCAGTCGAAGCGCTGTCTTTTCTCGCCCGCCACTTCGGTCGTCCGCTCGATCCGCGTCAGCTGATGACCGGTCTGCCCGTCGGTGACGGCGCGCTGAGTTCCGATCTGCTGCGCGAGGCGGCGTCGCGCGGCGGTCTCGCTATCCAGTCGCTCGACGGCGATCCCCGTGCAGTGAAGTCGTCCATGCTTCCCGCCCTGGTGCTCGGATCCGAGGGGGAAGTCACCGTCGTGCTGCATCGGGACGGTGATCGCTTCGAGACTGCCGACCCGCGCACGGGCGGGCTCGCCTGGATGAACGCCGATGCCATCGATGCCGAGGGCGACGCGCGCTGGTACTCGGTGCGGCCGGTGTTCTTCTTCGACACACGCAGCCTGCTCTACTACGTGGAGCAGCCCGCCCGGTGGTTCTGGGACACGCTCAAGACCAATCGCAACATCTACGGCTGGGCGATCCTCGCCACGGTGATCGTCAACCTTCTGGGCGCCGCGATCCCGTTCTACGCCATGGCGGTCTACGACCGCGTGGTGCCGAACAACGCACTCGACAGCCTCTGGGTGCTCACGACGGCCGCGGTGGCCTTCGTGCTGTTCGACCTCGTCACCAAGATGCTGCGGAGCTACCTGCTCGACGCCGCCGCACGCAGGACGGACCTGATTCTTTCCTCGCAGGTCTTCTCGCACAGTCTGCGCATGCGCACGGCCGAGCGGCCCGCCTCCGGCGGCGTGCTTGCGAATGCGGTGCGAGACTTCGAATCGGTACGCGAGTTCTTCACGGCGTCCACGCTCACGCTGGTCGGGGACCTCCCGTTCGTCCTGTTCTATCTCGTGCTGATCGGGCTGATCGGCGGGAAGCTGGTGCTGATCCCCTGGCACTGGTTCCGCTTGCGCTCGGGGTCGCCTTCTACCTCCAGCGGCCGCTGGGTCGGGTGATGAAGGATCTTTCCCGCGACGGCGCCCAGCGCACGGCCCACCTGTTCGAGGTCATGAACGGGATCGACACCGTGAAGGCTCTGGGAGGCGAGACCTGGGCCCGGCAGCGGTGGGAGATGCTGTGCGCGAAGATCGCCGAGCGCAATCTGCGCAGCCGCGAGTTCAGCAGCTTCAGCAACTACTTCTCCGCGTCGCTCTTCGCGCTGGAGACCATCCTCATCGTGATGTTCGGCGCGATGCTCATCGCGCAGGGCGAACTGACTCTGGGCCAGCTCATCGCCTGCTCGATGCTGGCGTCCCGCGCCGTGGCTCCGGTGGGGCAGCTGGCCGGGCTCATCATCCGCTGGGAGCAGACCAAGCTCTCGCTCGAGGCGCTCGAGAAGATCATGAAGACGCCGACGGACGACAAGCGTGACGGTCTGTTCGTGTCGAAGCTCGCCGGCAAGGTGGAGCTGCGCGAAGTCGAGTTCCAGTACTCCGAGAAGAGTCCCGCGCTGCGGAAGGTGAACCTCGCGGTGCAGCCCGGCGAGCACGTGGGCTTCGTCGGGCGCGTGGGCTCCGGCAAGACGACGCTGCTCAAGCTCCTGCTCAACATCTACGAGGCCAACAATGGCACGGTCCTCGTCGACGGGATCCCGGTGCGCGAGTACGACCCGCGGGCCCTGCGGCGGCTGATCGGCTACGTGCCGCAGGACGTGGTGCTGTTCCACGGGACCATCCGCGAGAACCTCATCGTCGGCCGCGGTCGACGCGACCGACGAGGATCTCATGTTCGCGCTGCGCGTGTCCGGCCTGGACCGGCTGCTCACGCAGCTGCCGGACGGGCTGACGACCGAGGTGGGGGAGCGCGGCGAGCGGCTGTCCGGAGGGCAGCGGCAGATCGTGGGTCTGGCCCGTGCACTGGTACGGCGACCGAAGCTGCTGCTGCTGGACGAGCCCACCAGCATGATGGACCCCGCGACCGAGCAGCAGCTGATCGCCAGTCTGAAGGCCAACCTGCCCGGGACCACGCTGCTGCTCGTGACGCACCGCATGGCCATGCTGCCGCTCGTGGAGAGGCTCGTGGTGATGGAGCAGGGCCAGGTGGTGCTCGATGGCCCGACGGCGGAAGCCATCAAGCGGCTGTCCGGGTTGAAGCCTGCCGCGCCCGCCGCGGCGCCGGCGACCCGGGCCGCGGGGTCGCAGCCGAGGGAGGGCCGGGCATGAACGCGCTCCACGACGAAGCCATCAGCGCGCACGCCGATCTCGACTGCGGGCCGCGCCGCGCCGCCATGGCGCTGGTGGGTGTGATCGCCGCGCTGTTCGTCTTCCTCTTCGTCTGGATGGCCTTCTCGAATCTGGAGATCACGGTCGAGGCCACCGGCAAGGTGGTGCCGTCCCGCCGTGTGCAGCAGATCCAGAGTCTGGAGGGCGGGATCGTCCGGGGCATCCACGTGCGCGAGGGCATGCAGATCCGCAAGGGCGATCTCCTGCTCACGCTCGACAACAAGGAATTCGACGCATCGCTCGGCGAGAGCCGCGAGTCCTACTGGGGGCAGCGTGCGTCGCTGGCCCGTCTGCAGGCCGAGATCACCGGCACCGCACCGGTCTTCCCGAAGGACGTCGTCGAGCGCGTCCCCGAACAGGTGCAGCGCGAGCGGCAGCTCTGGAGTTCGCGCCGCGCCGAACACGCCGCTCTGGTGTCCGGCATCCAGCGCCAGATCGAGCAGCGCCGCCAGGAACTCGACGAGACGCGCGGCCGCATCCGCTCCCTGCAGAAGTCGCTCGGGATAGCCGAGGAACAGCTGGACATCGAGGAGCGCCTGCTGGCCAAGGGTGCGGGGGACGCGCGGGCAGAAGCTGGCCGCCGAGCAGGAGGTGTCGCGGCTGCGCGGCGATCTCCAGGCGGCGGAACTGGCGGTGCCACGACTGGAATCGGCGATCCAGGAATCCATGGCGAAGCTCGACGAGACCCGCGCCAAGTTCATCGCGCAGGCGAGCGCGGAGCGCAACGAACTGCAGGTCCGCAGCGCGGGCGCTGTCACAGAAGATGACGGCGCCGAGGACAAGGTGAGCCGCACGTCGCTGCGCGCGCCCCATCGACGGGGTGGTGAACCGGCTCATGGTGGCCACGGAGGGCGGTGTCGCGAAGCCCGGAGAGACGCTGCTGGAGGTGATTCCCGTCGATGACCAGCTGCTCATCGCCGTGCAGGTGAAGCCGAAGGACATCGCGTTCCACCACCCCGACCAGAAGGCGGAAGGTGCGCGTCAGCGCCTACGACTTCTCGGTCTACGGGTCGCTCGATGCGCGCGTCGCTCGGGTGGGTGCCGACGCCATTCTCGACCCGAAACAGGAGAACCTGTACTTCGAAGTGCAGCTCGAGTCCGATCGCAACTACCTGGGCAACGACAAGGCGCAGTTGCGCATTCTTCCGGGGATGACCGTCGACGCCCGCATCACCACCGGTGAGCGCAGCGTGCTCGCCTATCTCTTCAAGCCGGTCGCCAAGGTCCTGTCGGGCGCCCTCCAGGAGCGCTGAGCGCACAACGGAGGCGGGTGCGGGGGGGCAGGCCGAGGCCACTCGCGCCGTGACGGGCGCGTGCCCCTCATCGATACGCGGTCCCCTCACGCGATGGTCGCCCTGTCGACCCTCGGCATGACCGCGGATGTGCCAGCGCAGGCGCAGCTGCACAGCGGCGCAGGGCTGCCGTCCGACGCTGAGCGCCGGTCTCGCCAGCATCTCTCGATCCCTGCCTGAAGAAAAAACCCCCTGCGCCACGAGTGCGCAGGGGGTGGAGATTCCACCGCCGAGGCAGGGGCCGGAAGGCCCCGCCCCGTAGACGGCACTACGCCACGAGCATGGGTTCCTGCTCGAGCTGACCGAGCAGGGTACGGTAGGCGTCGAGATCGACGGACTCCGTCATCGCCGGTGTCGCAGGCGCCGCTGCCGGGGCCGGCGCCGGCTCGCCAAGGTTCGCGAGCAGGCTGTCCAGCGTCGTGTCGTCGCCGAGCACCGATTGGAGCGCATCGCCCTTGGCAAAGAACACGTCCACGAGGGCCGCAGTCGTGCCGTCGGCCTTCGTGGCAGTCGACCAGTCGAGCAGCCGGTTGCCGTTGTCCATGGTCTCCGCGCCGTCGACTCGGGTCTCGAACCGGAGGTCGAGGCTCGCCAGGCCGAAGTCGGCCAGGGTGCCAAGTTCTCCCGCATCCGTGACGCCGTTCTCGTTGGCGTCCTGCCAGACCTGAAGGTCCTGGAAGCGCTCGTCCGAGGCATCGATGATCATGTCGCCGTTGGAGTCCGAAGGCCATCAGCTTGCGGAAGCCGTCGCCGGTGTAGTCGCCGCCGAACATCTCGCCACGGTCGTCGATCAGACCGTTGCCGTCGGCGTCGTGGACGATGAAGGCGTCTGCGCCCGACACCCAGCCGGTGCTGTCCGCCTTGCCGTCCTCGTCCATGTCGAACTTCACGCCCGCATCCACACCGAGGGTACGCACGCCGTCACCGTTGAGGTCCACGACGATGGGGGTGTAGTACACGCCCACGTCCCAACGGTCCTGGTGCTCACCCTGGTTGAGCCAGATCCAGTCAGTGGCCCCGTTGCTGTTGGCATCGCTGTCGATCGTGTCCTGGCTGTTCGAGCCGGCATCCTTGCGGGTGAACTCCCAGCCCCAGCCCAGCGAGCTCTTGTTGACCTGCACGTAGTACCAGCCGGCGTCGAGGTTGCCGAAGCTGTAGTTGCCCGACGAGTTGGTGTTCGTGTTGGCCATCCACACGGTCTTGGAGCCGTCCCAGCGGAAGAGGTCCACTCGGGCGTTGGCGCGACCGGACTCGTTCCAGTCCTGGTAGCCGTCGCAATCGGCGTCGTGCCACACGCGGTTGCCGATGCTGCCCTTGGGCAGGCCCTCGCCGTTCACGGTGAGGGTGGCGGTTGCGGTATCCGAGCAGCCCTTGCCGTCGGTGACGGTGTAGGTGAACGTGACCTGCTCGCTCTGCCCTTGGTTGAGGTGGGTTGAACGCGCCCTTGGCGTCGAAGTCGATACGACCGTCCTTGTTGACGAACACAGCCCCCTTGCTGAGATTGATCCAGCAGCCGTCGCCGATGGCGATACCGTTCACGTGCGTGACTGTGAGGGCGTCGCCGTCGGGGTCGGTGTCGTTGGACAGGAGGTTGCGACCGTCGTAGACGCCGCCCTTCTCGCTCTCGTTGTACGAGTAGGCGTCGTTGATGGCGTCAGGGCAGGCGTTGGGCGGCTCGCACGCGATGGTGCAGACGTCGAGGCTCTGGATCTTGAAGTTGTCCTCCGGGGAGGTGTCGTTGTCCTGAGCGGCGATGACGATGACGTTACCGGTGACGCCGTTGGCGTTGAGATCGGCCGAGCGGGCACCCGTGAGGTCAGTGAGGTTGACTTCGCGGAAGCCCAGGCTGGAGAGGAACGCGTCGCTGAGGTTGACGCCGTTGGTGAAGGCGCCGGAGACGTTGCCGATCCAGACGGTGAGGTCGCTGTCGGTGACGACGTAGCCGAGGAAGGCCTTGTCGAGCGTGACGGCCTGGTTGAAGGCGAAGACGACGTAGTTGTCGGTGCCACCGACGTTGTCCACCGTATGGCTGTTGCCGGAGCCGTTGCCCTCGGTGTTGTCGGTGATGCCGAGGCCGCCGCCGTAGGCGCCGAGATAGGCCTTGGACCACGCGCCGTCGGAGTCCCTGCGGGCGAAGGCGGAGACGTTCACGGCTACGCCAGACTCGGTAAAGGTGCGCACGTTGCCGTCGGTGCCGTCGAGGGCGGTGTTGCCCTGGAAGTCGAAAGGTGAGGCACTGCTTGGGCGCGGTGAGGCCGATGTCCCAGGAGAGGTCGTTCTCGCCGGAGACCGAGGGTGGTGACGATGGTGTTGCCGTTGGCGTCGGCGTCGGAGTCGTTGTTGCGTTGCTGCCGGCGGCGTCGCGGGTGGTGAAGGAGTAGGCCGCGGGCTTGATGACGGTGACGGAGTAGTCGCCGGGGCGCAGGTTGTTGAACAGGTAGTTACCGTTGGCGTCGGTGGTGGTGGTGGCGACGATGCCGCCGCTGGCGTTCTTGAGCTGGACGGTGACACCGGCGACACCGGGTTCGTTGGCGTCCTGGATGCCGTCCATGTCGCAGTCGAGCCACACGCGGTCGCCCAGGCTGGCCGTCCTGAAGATGCCGGCATCCCAGGTCAGGTCCACCTCGCCGGCCGACAGCGTCGTGTTGGCCATGACGCCCCAGTTGAGCGGGATCGACGCATTGGTGGTAGACGTCCGAGTCACGGGTGTCGTCACCGGCGTTCGGCGTGGTGAAGACGAAGCCCCCCGGCAGCGTGCTTTCCACGACGTCGATCTGGTAGTCGCCAGGCGTGACGTTCGTGAACTGGTAGAAGCCGTTCGCGTCCGTCGTCGTCGTGGCGATCAGCGCGCCTCCGAAGCCCGCAGCCACGGCGGCACGCAGTTCCACGGTGACGCCGGCCACACCCGCTCACCGTCGTCCTGGAGTCCGTTGGCATTGTCGTCGAACCAGATCCGGTTGCCGATCGTCGCCGGGTTCGGTGCGCAGGGCACCGTGCAGACGTCGAGGCTCTGGATCTTGAAGTTGTCTTCGGGGGAGGTGTCGTCGTCCTGGGCGGCGATGATGATGACGTTACCGGTGACGCCGCCGGCGTTGAGGTCGGCGGAGCGTGCGCCAGCGAGCGTGGTGGTGTTGACCTCGCGGAAGCCCAGGCTGGAGAGGAACGCGTCGCTGAGATTGACGCCACTGTTGAACGCCCCCGAGACGTTGCCGATCCAGACGGTGAGGTCGCTGTCGGTGACGACGTAGCCGAGGAAGGCCTTTTCGAGAGTGACGGCCTGGTTGAAGGCGAAGACGACGTAGTTGTCGGTGCCGTTGACGTTGTCGACGGTGTGACTGTTGCCGGAGCCGTCGCCTTCGGTGTTGTCCGTGACACCGAGACCGCCACCGTAGGCGCCGAGGTAAGCGCGGGACCAGGCGCCGTCGGAGTCCCTGCGGGCGAAGGCGGAGACGTTCACGGCGACACCGGAGTTGTGAAGGTGCGCACGTTGCCGTCGGTGCCGTCGAGGGCGGTGTTGCCCTGGAAGTCGAAGGTGAGGCACTGCTTGGGCGCGGTGAGGCCGATGTCCCAGGAGAGGTCGTTCTCGCCGGAGACGAGGGTCGTGACGATGGTGTTGCCGTTGGCGTCGGCGTCGGAGTCGTTGTTGTCGTTGCTGCCGGCGGCGTCGCGGGTGGTGAAGGAGTAGGCCGCGGGCTTGATGACGGTGACGGAGTAGTCGCCGGGGCGCAGGTTGTTGAACAGGTAATTGCCGTTGGCGTCGGTGGTGGTGGTGGCGACGATGCCGCCGCTGGCGTTCTTGAGCTGGACGGTGACGCCGGCGACACCGGGTTCGTTGGGCGTCCTGGATGCCGTCCATGTCGCAGTCGAGCCACACGCGGTCGCCCAGGCTGGCACGTTGGAAGATGCCGGCATCCCAGGTGAGATCTGTTTCGCCGGCCGTCAGATCTGTCTGGATGGTTTGTCCGGTGGCGTTGGCATCGGAGTCATTGCCGTCGTTGCTGCCCGCCGCATCCCGTGTCGTGAACTCGAAACCGCTGGGGGCCGTGAACCGCACCGAGTAGGTGCCCGGCCACGAGGTTGTTGAACAGGTAGTTGCCCTGCGCATTCGTCTGGGTCGTGGCGATCACGGTCCCGGCGGCGTTGAGCAGATTCACGGTGACGTTGGCGACACCGGCTTCGCCCGCATCCTGGATCCCATTGGCGTTGGCATCGAGGCCATACGCGGTCGCCCAGGCTCGCCCTGGCGACCGGCACGATGCCGGCGTCCCAGGAGGGATCGTTCTCACCGGACTCCAGGACGGTCTGGATGGTGTCGCCGGTGAGGACATTGGCGTCGGAGTCGTTGGCGTCGTTGCTGCCGGCGGCATCGCGGGTGGTGAAGACGAAGCCCGCGGGTGCGACGAACTGTACGGAGTAGGCGCCGGGGATGAGGTTGTTGAAGCTGTAGTTGCCGTTGGCGTCGGTGGTGGTGGTGCCCACGACGGAGCCGGCGGCGTTCTTGAGGAAGACGGTGACGCCGGAGACGCCGGCTTCGCCGCCGTCCTGGATGCCGTTGCCGTTGGTGTCGAGCCAGACGCGGTCACCGAGGGAGGCCCTGGCGAAGAGGCCGGCATCGAGGGTGAGGTCGGACTGGCCGGAGGCGACGGTGACGGTGGAGCTCTTGCCGGTGGGATCGATGTCGGAGTCGAGGGCATCGTTGCCGCCCTGATTGGCGGGGCTGATGCTCAGGCCGGCGGGCGGGGTGACAAGGATGCCGTAGGTGCCGGGCAGGACGTCGAAGAAGTAGTTGCCGTTGGCGTCGGTGGTGGTGGTACCGATGATGTTGCCGTTGGCGTCGCAGAGGTTGACGGTGACACCGCTGATGCCGTTCTCGCCGGCGTCCTGGATGCCGTCGGCGTCCTTGTCGAGGAAGACGGTGTCACCGATGCGGGCGCGCTGCACGAGGCCGGCGTCGAGCGTGGGATCGTTCTCGCCGGACTCCAGGACGGTCTGGATGGTGTCGCCGGTGAGGACATTGGCGTCGGAGTCGTTGGCGTCGTTGCTGCCGGCGGCATCGCGGGTGGTGAAGACGAAGCCGGCGGGTGCGACGAACTGGACGGAGTAGGCGCCGGGGATGAGGTTGTTGAAGCTGTAGTTTGCCGTTGGCGTCGGTGGTGGTGGTGCCCACGACGGACGCGGCGGCGTTCTTGAGGAAGACGGTGACGCCGGAGACGCCGGCTTCGCCGCCGTCCTGGATGCCGTTGCCGTTGGTGTCGAGCCAGACGCGGTCACCGAGGGAGGCCCTGGCGAAGAGGCCGGCATCGAGGGTGAGGTCGGACTGGCCGGAGGCGACGGTGACGGTGGAGCTCTTGCCGGTGGGATCGATGTCGGAGTCGAGGGCATCGTTGCCGCCCTGATTGGCGGGGCTGATGCTCAGGCCGGCGGGCGGGGTGACAAGGATGCCGTAGGTGCCGGGCAGGACGTCGAAGAAGTAGTTGCCGTTGGCGTCGGTGGTGGTGGTAACCGATGATGTTGCCGTTGGCGTCGCAGAGGTTGACGGTCACGCCGCTGATGCCGTTCTCGCCGGCGTCCTGGATGCCGTCGGCGTCCTTGTCGAGGAAGACGGTGTCACCGATGCGGGCGCGCTGCACGATGCCGGCGTCGAGCGTGGGATCGTTCTCACCGGATTCCAGGACGGTCTGGATGGTGTCGCCGGTGAGGACATTGGCGTCGGAGTCGTTGGCGTCGTTGCTGCCGGCGGCATCGCGGGTGGTGAAGACGAAGCCCGCGGGTGCGACGAACTGTACGGAGTAGGCGCCGGGGATGAGGTTGTTGAAGCTGTAGTTGCCGTTGGCGTCGGTGGTGGTGGTGCCCACGACGGAGCCTGCGGCGTTCTTGAGGAAGACGGTGACGCCGGAGACGCCGGCTTCGCCGCCGTCCTGGATGCCCGTTGCCGTTGGTGTCGAGCCAGACGCGGTCACCGAGGGAGGCCCTGGCGAAGAGGCCGGCATCGAGGGTGAGGTCGGACTGGCCCGGAGGCGACGGTGACGGTGGAGCTCTTGCCGGTGGGGTCGATGTCGGAGTCGAGGGCATCGTTGCCGCCCTGATTGGCGGGGCTGATGCTCAGGCCGGCGGGCGGGTGACGAGGATGCCGTAGGTGCCGGGCAGGACGTTCGAAGAAGTAGTTGCCGGTTGGCGTCGGTGGTGGTGGTACCGATGATGTTGCCGTTGGCGTCGCAGAGGTTGACGGTCACGCCGCTGATGCCGTTCTCGCCGGCGTCCTGGAATGCCATCGGCGTCCTTGTCGAGGAAGACGGTGTCACCGATGCGGGCGCGCTGCACGAGGCCGGCGTCGAGCGTGGGATCGTTCTCGCCGGACTCCAGGACGGTCTGGATGGTGTCGCCGGTGAGGACATTGGCGTCGGAGTCGTTGGCGTCGTTGCTGCCGGCGGCATCGCGGGTGGTGAAGACGAAGCCGGCGGGTGCGACGAACTGGACGGAGTAGGCGCCGGGGATGAGGTTGTTGAAGCTGTAGTTGCCGTTACCGTCGGTGGTGGTGGTGCCCACGACGGAGCCGGCGGCGTTCTTGAGGAAGACGGTGACGCCGGAGACGCCGGCCTCGCCGCCGTCCTGGATGCCGTTGCCGTTGGTGTCGAGCCAGACGCGGTCACCGAGGGAGGCCGTGCGGTACAGGCCGCCATCCAGATCGGGATTGTTGTCGCCCGACTGGACAGTCACCGTGTCGCTCTTCCCCGTTCGGGTCGATGTCACTGTCGAGGCCCTCGTCGGGATTGTCGCCATTGGCTGGTTTCTGGGGCTCACCGTGTTATCCGGGCGGCAAGCTGACCTTGATGCCATAGGTGCCGGGCGGAACGTCGAAGAAGTAGTTGCCGTTGGCGTCGGTCACCGTGGTGCCGATGATGTTGCCGTTGACGTCGCAAAGATTCACCGTGACACCGGAGATTCCGGTTCGTCAGGGTCTTGAATT
This sequence comes from Ottelia alismoides, assembly GCA_037367405.1. Lineage (NCBI taxonomy): Eukaryota > Viridiplantae > Streptophyta > Magnoliopsida > Alismatales > Hydrocharitaceae > Ottelia > Ottelia alismoides. The sequence goes on from JAZKJV010004409.1 coordinate 94,187, forward strand.
CCGTCCGCATCCTTGTCGAGGAAGATGCGATCGCCGATACGGGCGAGTTGCACGAGGCCGGCGTCGAGCGTGGGATCGTTTCACGGACTCCAGGACGGTCTGGATGGTGTCGCCGGTGAGGAAGTTGGCGTCGGAGTCGTTGGTGTCGTTGCTGCCGGCGGCATCGCGGGTGGTGAAGACGAAGCCGGCGGGTGCGACGAACTGTACGGAGTAGGCGCCGGGGATGAGGTTGTTGAAGCTGTAGTTGCCGTTGGCGTCGGTGGTGGTGGTGCCCACGACGGAGCCTGCGGCGTTCTTGAGGAAGACGGTGACGCCGGAGACGCCGGCTTCGCCGCCGTCCTGGATGCCGTTGCCGTTGGTGTCGAGCCAGACGCGGTCACCGAGGGAGGCCCTGGCGAAGAGGCCGGCATCGAGGGTGAGGTCGGACTGGCCGGAGGCGACGGTGACGGTGGAGCTCTTGCCGGTGGGGTCGATGTCGGAGTCGAGGGCATCGTTGCCGCCCTGATTGGCGGGGCTGATGCTCAGGCCGGCGGGCGGGTGACGAGGATGCCGTAGGTGCCGGGCAGGACGTCGAAGAAGTAGTTGCCGTTGGCGTCGGTGGTGGTGGTACCGATGATGTTGCCGTTGGCGTCGCAGAGGTTGACGGTCACGCCGCTGATGCCGTTCTCGCCGGCGTCCTGGATGCCATCGGCGTCCTTGTCGAGGAAGACGGTGTCACCGATGCGGGCGCGCTGCACGAGGCCGGCGTCGAGCGTGGGATCGTTCTCGCCGGACTCAGGACGGTCTGGATGGTGTCGCCGGTGAGGACATTGGCGTCGGAGTCGTTGGCGTCGTTGCTGCCGGCGGCATCGCGGTGGTGAAGACGAAGCCGGCGGGTGCGACGAACTGGACGGGAGTAGGCGCCGGGGATGAGGTTGTTGAAGCCGTAGTTGCCGTTGGCGTCGGTGGTGGTGGTGCCCACGACGGAGCCTGCGGCGTTCTTGAGGAAGACGGTGACGCCGGAGACGCCGGCTTCGCCGCCGTCCTGGATGCCGTTGCCGTTGGTGTCGAGCCAGACGCGGTCACCGAGGGAGGCCGTGCGGTACAGGCCGCCATCCAGATCGGGACTGTTGTCGCCCGACTGGACGGTCACCGTGTCGCTCTTCCCGTTCGGGTCGATGTCACTGTCGAGGCCCTCGTCGGGATTGTCGCCATTGGGCTGGTTCCTGGGGCTCACCGTGTATCCGGGCGGCAAGCTGACCTTGATGCCATAGGTACCGGGCGGAACGTCGAAGAAGTAGTTGCCGTTGCCGTCGGTCACCGTGGTGCCGATGATGTTGCCGTTGACGTCGCAAAGATTCACCGTGACACCGGCGATTCCCGTTCGTCAGGGTCTTGAATTCCGTCCGCATCCTTGTCGAGGAAGATGCGATCGCCGATACGGGCGAGTTGCACGATGCCGGCGTCGAGCGTGGGATCGTTCTCGCGGACTCCAGGACGGTCTGGATGGTGTCGCCGGTGAGGAAGTTGGCGTCGGAGTCGTTGGTGTCGTTGCTGCCGGCGGCGTCGCGGGTGGTGAAGACGAAGCCGGCGGGTGCGACGAACTGTACGGAGTAGGCGCCGGGGATGAGGTTGTTGAAGCTGTAGTTGCCGTTGGCGTCGGTGGTGGTGGTGCCCACGATGGAGCCGGCGGCGTTCTTGAGGAAGACGGGTGACGCCGGAGACGCCGGCCTCGCCGCCGTCCTGGATGCCGTTGCCGTTGGTGTCGAGCCAGACGCGGTCACCGAGGGAGGCTCTGGCGAAGAGGCCGGCATCGAGGGTGAGGTCGGACTGGCCGGAGGCGACGGTGACGGTGGAGCTCTTGCCGGTGGGGTCGATGTCGGAGTCGAGGGCATCGTTGCCGCCCTGATTGGCGGGGCTGATGCTCAGGCCGGCGGGCGGGGTGACGAGGATGCCGTAGGTGCCGGGCAGGACGTCGAAGAAGTAGTTGCCGTTGGCGTCGGTGGTGGTGGTACCGATGATGTTGCCGTTGGCGTCGCAGAGGTTGACGGTGACACCGCTGATGCCGTTCTCGCCGGCGTCCTGGATGCCGTCGGCGTCCTTGTCGAGGAAGACGGTGTCACCGATGCGGGCGCGCTGCACGAGGCCGGCGTCGAGCGTGGGATCGTTCTCACCGGACTCCAGGACGGTCTGGATGGTGTCGCCGGTGAGGAAGTTGGCGTCGGAGTCGTTGGCGTCGTTGCTGCCGGCGGCATCGCGGGTGGTGAAGACGAAGCCGGCGGGTGCGACGAACTGGACGGAGTAGGCGCCGGGGATGAGGTTGTTGAAGCTGTAGTTGCCGTTGGCGTCGGTGGTGGTGGTGCCCACGACGGAGCCTGCGGCGTTCTTGAGGAAGACGGTGACGCCGGAGACGCCGGCTTCGCCGCCGTCCTGGATGCCGTTGCCGTTGGTGTCGAGCCAGACGCGGTCACCGAGGGAGGCCCTGGCGAAGAGGCCGGCATCGAGGGTGAGGTCGGACTGGCCGGAGGCGACGGTGACGGTGGAGCTCTTGCCGGTGGGGTCGATGTCGGAGTCGAGGGCATCGTTGCCGCCCTGATTGGCGGGGCTGATGCTCAGGCCGGCGGGCGGGTGACGAGGATGCCGTAGGTGCCGGGCAGGACGTCGAAGAAGTAGTTGCCGTTGGCGTCGGTGGTGGTGGTACCGATGATGTTGCCGTTGCGTCGCAGAGGTTGACGGTGACACCGCTGATGCCGTTCTCGCCGGCGTCCTGGGATGCCGTCGGCGTCCTTGTCGAGGAAGACGGTGTCACCGATCCGGGCCAGCGCTACGCCATCGCGGACGAGACCGGCGTCGATCGTGTCGTTGATTTCGTCGTCGCCGAGCGTGATGACCTGCGACAGACCGTTAGCGCTGGCATCGCTGTCGAGCGCGTCCTGCCCGTTCGAGAAGACGTCCGCCTGGGTGAACGCCTGGAAGTTGCCAGGCAGGACGAACTGCACCTGATACTGGCCGCTGGCGAGACCCGTGAACTCGTAGAAGCCGGACTCCACGCCCGCGGTGCTCTCGTCATCGCCCGTCACCGTCTCGGCGATCAGGTTGCCGTTCCCGTCCAGGAGGCGGACCGTCACGCCGTTCACGCCGGCTTCACCAGCATCCTGGAGACCGTCGCGATCCGTGTCTTCCCACACGAAGTTACCGAGCTTGCTCGTGTACGCTGGACGATGATCGGCTGGACGTTGCCGGTGGGGTCAAGGATGACGGCGAAGAATGTGTTTGGCGGGAAGCTCGCCGTTGCCGCTGGCGATCGCATTGATGGCGAGCGTCTTCATTTGCGCGACGTCCGCCGGGTCGACGACTTGACGACCACCGTTTGTGATGAACGCGTTCACCGCCGCGCTGCTGGTGTAGTTGCTGAAGCCGACGATCTCCCAGATGGCCGCCTGAACCTCGCCGAAGTTGTACTGGCCCCCGAAACTTGGGATCCCAGGCGAAGTTCTGCGCCACGAGCCAGTTCAGCTGGGGCGATCTGGTCGGCAGTGAGGGCGCCTAGGTTGATGGGCGGAAACGCCGCGGGATCGCGCGAGCCGTAGGTGTCGGAGTTGTAGAGAACGCCCGGGGTGATGGCCGCGAAGGGGTCGAGACACCACGCGTCGTACTGGCCGTCCGGCAGGTTGGGATCGCCACTGTTGGTCACGACACATCGATCGTGCTGGGCTTGCGAAGATCGGTGTTGTTTGAAGAACGGGCTGGTAACTCGGATGGTGACGGTCGGCATGGCGGTTTCCCCTAGATCGAGCGGTCTCGTGACTCGGCGTTATCGGTGGTGATTCTTTGTGGGCGATTCGTCACGCCTTGCCACGCGCGTAAGATTTCCTCGACATCGCAGACATGAGTCCGGACGTAACCAACCCTCGCGCACAGCGCGATGGCCAGGGAAATCGATGATCGTCCGGCCCCGATCGACGGCAGTCCGTCGGCAGGACAGGCGATACGCGGGGGAGGCGCGAGAGCGGTGGCGCGCCATGGGCCGGCCGAGCAAGCGCTCGGGCCGGACGACAGCGTCGCCGACGCTGACGAACCCGGAGGGGCAGGCAGGGCCCGCCCCTCCGGAGTCGCACCTCGTTACTTCTTGCGGCGAGCGAGGATGATGGCCGCGGCGGCGACACCCAGCAGGGCAAGAGTCTCGGGTTCAGGAACCACGAGAGCGAACGCCGGAGCAGACGCGGAGAAGAGAACGACAGCGGATAACAGAGCACGCATTTTTACAAGCCCCTACTTTCGGACAGTGGAATCGCAGCTGCGATGTTGTTTGTTTTGATGCGCCGCGTGTTGCAAGGCGGCGACACCGACTCTGCAATGACCATGCCCTTACGGACTTCCGTAGTGCTGGAAAGGAGAGAGGCAGCGGCGCTCTCCTGATCGACTTTCGGCTGTCAGACGGTTCGACGAACGCGAATCTGGAGTGCACCAAAGCCGCGCCAATCCTTCGTGATGCGACCCCAGGGAGGCGGCAACCGGGGTGATCCGTTTCGGAGTCGCAAACCGCTGCTTCGGACCCCAATACTTCGGATTCAGAATCCATCGAAATTGGATCGTTGCGGCAACTGCAGTGAACGTCGTCAGGCAGCCATGTGCGAAAGAGTCACGCTTCACTCGCAATCCCCATGAATCGCGGCAGCGAGAACGCTGGCAAGAAATCCGACGTCCCGAATTGGCGAGAAAAAACACCGTACCGGACGATCATGGCTCATGCGAATGGAATCCCGCGGGCGATCCTCCGGCGGCGATTCGGAGTTGGTTGCTCAATCACGATGATCTACGTTCCTGGTCATCGCGGCTGGTGCGCGGCGGGGGTAGATTTTCGGCTCTTTCTTCGCATTGTCAGAGCACTGGCAGTGTCGCGGACGCGCCGGAACGATGAGGATTGCGCGCGCCGCGGTTCTGACGCCGTGTGCTTTCCTTGCCGCTGCCGCACGGCGGCGTCGCGTGTTCCCGTGGCCCCGGCCTGAGGTCTCGGGGCCGACGTCTCGCCGCGGTCGCCTGATGCGGCGTGGGCCGCGCCTCGCCCACCTGTACGCTTACCCGACAACGATGTCGACTATGGGTCGCTTATTCAACGCGACGGCTCGGTTCCGGGAGCAGGACCAACGTGCTGTCGTGCGATGCGCGCGGCGAGCTGGCCCGCCATCGGCGCTTGCATCATGCCGCGGCAGTCGCGGAGGGGGACGCGGGCGGTCGCCATGGGTCGCGCCAGACGCGCCCTGACGGCCCGCCCGCGGAGAAGGTGCAGGTTCCTCGACCGCGACGTTTCGCAGAAAAATTTCCCATCCTGCGGCCGATGTGCGTCAGTTTTCGGAAGCACTTTCCTAAGGAGACTGCATAGAGTTCCGGTCCAGAGCCAGTGGAACGCGCAACCCCGCCTTCCGCAACCGAGTGCCCAGCCCACAAGGCGGGCAGCACCGATCGGCGGCCCGTACCCGGGCCGCTCTGGGAGAGAAGATGTCTTCACACAGCGTCCTCCGGCCATGCCGGACGTCGTTCCCCCCCGGAACGCCATACCGCAGCCTCTGTCTTCGCCCAGCCGATGACCGACGCGGCCTCACCGCGAACGGGAGCGCGCTGCCGTCCGCGCGCAGCAACCCAGCATCTCCCGACTTCTCTCCGTAACTGATCCGGCACGCGCCCGGACCTTTCCTCATTTCTGTCCCCACAGGAGGCGACCATGTCCCAGGATCGCGTACTCGCGACCTATCTGAATCGAGACGCCGCACAGCCTCGAGCGCGCCGCGGCGGTACTGGCCGGCGAGCAGTCGAGCGGCACCTTCGTTTCCGTACCCGGCGAGACCAATGAACTGAAGGAACAGCTTCGGTGCGCAGGTGCTGCACATCGAGCCGCTGGAGAGCGTCGCGACGCCAAGCCTGCCCGGCAGCAAGGCCCCGCGCAGCGACGGCGCCCCCGTGTACCGGGCGCGGCCGCGTGAAGATCTCCTTCCCGCTGCACAACTTCGGTCCGTCGATCGCGACGTTGATGTCGACGGTGGCCGGCAACCTCTACGAACTGCAGGAGCTCTCGGGCGTCAGACTCGTGGATCTGATCTGCCACCGCCTTCGCGGAGCGCTATCCGGGGCCGGGCTTCGGCATTCCCGGTACGCGCCGTCTTGCGCAGGTGGAAGGCCGGCCGCTCATCGGCACGATCGTGAAGCCCAGCATCGGGCTGTCGATGGAAGCGCTGGGTGCGCTGGTGCGTGACCTCGCGACCGCCGGCCTGGACTTCATCAAGGACGACGAGCTCCAGGCCGATCCGCCGTATGCGCCGTTCGCGCAGCGGGTGGAGGCCGTAATGTCGCAGATCGACCGGGTCGCGGACGCCACCGGCAAGAAGACGATGTACGCCTTCAACATCACTGGCGACATCGACCACATGCTGCGCGCCCACGACCTCGTGAAGCGGCGCGGCGGCACGTGCGTGATGATCAACATCAACAGTGTCGGCTTCTCCCGCGCTGGCACATGTGCGCAGGCACTGCGAGCTGCCGATCCACGGCCACCGCGCGCAGTTCGGCGCTCTCGCGCGGCATCCGCTCCTCGGCGTCGGCTATACCGCCTGGCAGAAGGTCTGCCGCCTCGCCGGCGTGGACCACCTGCACGTGGGCGGGTTCAACAGCAAGTTCTACGAGACCAACGAAGAGGTCGCGCAGTCCATGCGTGACTGCCTGACGCCGCTGTTCAACGACTACCGCGTGATGCCCGCCATCTCGTCCGCGCAGTGGGCGGGACTGGCCGCGCCGATCTACGCCACCACGAAGACCACCGACGTCCTGCATCTGGCGGGCGGCGGGATCATCGCGCACCCCGCGGTACCGCCGCAGGCGTGCTCAGCATGCAGCAGGGATGGGAAGCCGCGCTGGCTGGCGTGCCGCTGGAGGAATACGCCCGCACGCGTCCCGAGCTCCGCGCTGCGATAGACAAGTTCGGGAGTTGAGGCTGTGGCCGACGACACTTCACTGTTGCTGGCGTTCTATGGCGACGACTTCACAGGTTCTACCGATGCCATGGAAGCGCTGGCAGTCTCGGGGCTGCGCACGGTGCTCTTCCTCTCACCGCCTTCGCCGGATTTCCTGCGCGAGAAGTTTCCTGATGTGCGTTGCGTGGGCGTTGCCGGCACCAGCCGGGCGATGTCACCCGCCGAGATGAACGAGCAGCTCGCGCCGGTGCTGGAGCAGCTCTGGGCGCTGGGCGCGCCGATCACGCATTACAAGGTGTGGCTCCACGTTCGACTCCGCGCCCGAGGTCGGAAGCATCGGCCACGTGGCGGATCTCGTGCGCGGCACTCTCGCGCGTGGGCAGACCCTCACTGTGCTCGCCGGTGCACCTCCGCTCCGTCGTTACACGGTGTTCGGCCAACCACTTCGCCGCCGCCGGGGACGAGGTCTACCGCCTCGACCGGCACCCCACGATGTCGCGCCACCCCGTCACGCCCATGCACGAGGCCGACCTGCGACTGCATCTCTCGAAGCAGACCCAGGCATCCATCGGTCTCATGCCGCTGCCCGAACTGACGGCGAGATCGCCGTCATCGATACGAAGCACGCGACGCGGCTCGCCTCGAAGCCGGACCTGCTGCTCTACGACGTGGCGGACGAGCCCAGCATGCGCGCCGTGGGGCGTCTGCTGTGGAAGCAGTGCCTGGCCGCGCCTCACTTCGCCATTGGCTCCTCCGGCGTGGAGTACGCGCTCGGGCGCACTGGCGTTCCGTGGGACTCGTACCTGCCGAGCGTGCGCGCTTCCCGACCGTGACGCCGGTGAAGCAGCTGCTGGTGGTGTCGGGCAGCGCGTCGCCCATGACCGCGACGCAGATAGGTTGGGCCGCGGAGAACGGATTCGACTGTCTGCGTGCGCCGGCAGTGGAACTGTGCAGCGACGCCACCGCGGAAAGCGCGTATCGCGAAACGTTCGAGCGCGCGCCTGACCTCGCTCAACGCCGGCCGCAGCGTCGTCGTGTACTCGCTGCGGGGCCGGACGACCCCAGCATCGCCGCCACGCGCGCCAGCCTGACCTCGGCCGCACGCGGCCACGGCGGGGCCACGGCCCGGCTGCTCGGTACCGCCCTCGGCCGTCTCGCGCGCGAACTGCTGCTGCGCACAGGCTTGCGCCGTCTGGTGGTGGCCGGCGGCGACACCTCCAGCTACGCCACGCAGGAACTCGGCCTCTACGGTCTGGAGATGCTGTCCGAACTCACGCCGGCGCGCCGCTGTGCCGGGGCTACTCGAACGACGCCCGTTTCGACGGGCTGGAGATCGCACTGAAGGGCGGCCAGATGGGCCGCGCGGATTACTTCGGTATGGCACGGGGCGCCCTGAGCCCGAACCCGTGAGCAGGACGCCGGTGCATGTGGCCGGCGGAACAGGGCTTTCACAGCAAGGAGAAAGCAGCATGAAGCAAGTAGCAGTGTTGGGCGCGGGCGGCAAAATGGGCTACCGCGTCTCTGCGAACCTTCGGGGGGCGCCTTACCAGGTGAGCCACATCGAGGTAAGCGAAGCGGGCCGTACCCGGCTCAAGGAACTGGGCATCACCTGTGTGGACCCGGATGCGGTGCTGCCGCACGCCGACGTCGTCATCCTGGCGATCCCCGACAACGCGATCGAGAAGGTCACCGCCAGGCTGGCGCCGCAGTTCAAGCAGGGTGCCGTCCTCATCGCGCTGGACGCCGCCGCGCCCTTCGCAGGCCATCTTCCGGCGCGCGAGGATCTCACGATCTTCGTGGCCCACCCGTGCCACCCGTCCGTGTTCAACGACGAGACGGACCTCGAAGCCAAGCGTGACTACTTCGGCGGCCTGAAGGCCAAGCAGGCCATCGTGTGCGCTCTGCTGCGGGGTGACGAAGCCAACTACGACCTCGCGGAGGACGTTGCCAAGCGCATGTACGCGCCCGTGCTGCGTTCGCACCGCGCCACGGTGGACCAGATGGCCATCCTGGAGCCGGTGCTGTCCGAGACCGTGTGCGCCACGTGCCTGACCATCATCCGCGAAGCCACCGACGAGGCCGTCCGCCGCGGTGTGGCGGAAGAAGCCGCCCGCGACTTCATCCTGGGCCACCTGAACGTGGAACTGGCAATCATCTTCGACCAGATGCCCGGTGTGCGCATGTCCGATGCCGCCAACAAGGCGGTGGACCGCGCGAAGTCCGAGATCTTTCAGCCCGACTGGAAGAAGGTGTTCGAGCGCGATGCCATCGCCGAGAACATCCGCATGATCACCACGGCCTGAGGAGGAGGAGCAATGCTGAAGAAGGAAGTCGTGAAGGGCAAGAAGGGCCGTGTCGTGCTGATGGATTCCATCACCAAGGTGTCGCCGGAAGACGAGGGCTCGGTCGTGGTGTGCGCGTCGCACGGCGGCAGCAGCTCTGGCGAGTTCGCACTCGAAGTGCCGCTGAAGGTCGTGATCTTCAACGACGCCGGTGTGGGGCCGCGACAACGCCGGTATCGCCGCGCTGGAGATGCTCCAGAGCCGTGGCGTAGCCGCCGCCGCTGTTGCTCACACCAGCGGCCGCATCGGCGACTCGCTGGACATGTGGGAGAACGGCGTGCTGTCTCACGTGAACGCGGCCGCGCGCGCGGCCGGGCTTCAGCCCGGTGCCGTGGTGCGTCCTGCGCTGACGGCGCTGGTGGCGGGCTGAGGCTCCAGTAGGGGGGAGGGCGCGCTTCCCGGTATCGGGAGTGCGCCCTGGCAGGTCAAGAGAGTTGATGCCGCGAGGCGCATTTCCGAGACAGCATCGCACGTGCCCTGCCAGAGATTCCTGTCCGTGGAGTCCTTGGCACAGAAATCGGCCGGAGGCTTGGCGACGCAGACGGGACCGCCGCGCGTCGCGATGGACCCGTAACGAGCGCTCCGTCAGGCGTGGTCGCTCGTTGCCTTGCGAATACCGCCACCGGGCCGCGCCATGAAAGCGACACTGGGGCCGACATTGTCTGGGTCACGCTCCGCCCCGTCGTCGAATCAATAACCACCCAAACACGTCCTCGCCGGGACCGGGTTGAGGAAACAGCTTTCCTAAGCGGCAACACCTACGATGCATGCCGATACACGCTCATCAGGCGGCGGCATCAGCGGAAAAACTCGGAACTCACTGAAGATTACAGACCGAAGGCTTTCTTCGCGAGCGAGTAGGTCCTTTCGTATGTCTCGCAGCAGAAGCGGTTTCTTGCGAGTTGCTTGAGTCTCTCGTACCAGATCGGGCGGATAACGTCCAACCAACGACTGGCGACTTCGTCCCAGTCCGGCTGATGGCGGGAATCATGACCCGAAAGCATTGCCAAGATAGCGTTGTACTGATCAACGCCCTCCTGATCACGCCGAGCTGACGCGATGCCGGCGAACGTCTCGACGACGCTCTTCATCTCTTCAAGTGCTCTCTGTTTCCGCCGCGGGAGCAGACTTCGCTCCGTCTCGCTGAGTTTCTTCACGAAGAGATCAAGGTGCCGCGCCGCACGCTCGTCGATCGGCAAGTTCTGGGTGTCGCCATCCAGACGTCTACGCAATTGCTCGCAACCTCTGAAAGGTCGGTGATCGGTGCCTTTTCAGAAGAAGGAAAGAGGACCCAGTGCGGAGCGCGAAAGCTGCCCCCCGCCAAAGAAAAAAATGCCCATGTGGAATCGGCCCGGACGACGCTCACCCGCGACAGTACCCGAGACGTCACCGTCTGGTAGTGGCGGTAGGTCTTGGCGTCAATTAACGCATTACCGCCATGAACAAGCGCTCGGACTGGTTCGAAGGCGTCATGAATTCCGTCCCAACTGGTGACGGCGCTAGCTTTCTCGTATTCCTCGATCAAGTTCGTTGCAGAGAGGGCCTTTGGCGCTTGCATACCCTCAGGCAAGGGCATGTTGGAGCCAAGCAAGGGCTTCGACAGTCTCGTATCGCTCCACGAAGCGCTCGTCGGAAGATAGTGCGAACTCGGGAGCGTCGTCAGGCCACCAGGCTTCGATCACGCTATGCGGACTATCCATACGGTCGACGCGACCCGCCCGCTGCTCCGCAATGCGCACCACACTCGGCATGTCGAGGTGCACCATACAGGACGCTTGCTGCAGGTTGACTCCCTCCGCCATGCTGTCGGAGCAAAGGCCGATGATTCCGGTCGCCTCAGACCCGGGCTTGAAGGATTCCATGAGCTTGGCTCGCTGCGAGCCCGCATCCCCTGTGGCAATCAATACGGTCTGCTCGGA